>NW_022260334.1:86428-102239 GCF_009602425.1 Actinia tenebrosa | reverse complement strand
GAGTAATAAATTTTGAAATTCCTCGAATGTAGATGCGCAGTACGTGTGCGCGTGGACAATAGTAGGCACCGTCCTTAACAGGTATATTTTAGAGGAATTGGTAGCAACGACATACCACATTACAGAGAATATTGTGGGGTCAGTGTGGGTAAAAAGGATGCCAGTTGTGCATATGACGTCACACATAAATTGAAATGCAATAGCAGCATAGCAATGGCAGACAGGCTTTTGAAAAATTTTCCAAAATAGAATTCAGACAGGAAAAGTTTCTTTTTCAAACCAACTATTGTTTATTGATGAGCTTTAAAAGCTATTTGAGTATGTAGAATATCAAGGATTTTTTTGGGTCATTTTTATTTTTGTAAGAGTAGCACTTTAAGTGCTACCCTCATAAGATAAGGGTTATGAAATATTCTTTATTAGCAGACTCACCATTGACCCTGGCACTTAAGCCTCTACCAGATGGCTACCGAGGACATACACTTATAACTAAAGCTCTAGTACTCTTAGTACAATCAATGATAAACCTTTCTAAGCTACTTACATGTATAATAGGTGGGGTGTTGGTGTCAATGTTAATACTTCGCCGTTGATTTGCCTTTGCACCTTCATCTACTGACAGTCGTTTTAATTTCCTATTACCCCTAAAAGACAAAACAAAACAAAATTAGTTATAAAGAGTACATCAAATGACATCACATAAGATCGCCAACTTTAAACACCCCTAAAAAAATTAAACAACTTGAGTAGAAAGATATAACAGGCATTGTACTTTTAAAAACTTGTTCAAAAATTCATAATAATTATGAAAAAGACGAAATTAATTGAGCATTTAGACCTATCAGATCCTTTGATATCCATCACGTGCATGAATCTTTATACCTCATAATAGCTCAACATGGATATCTTTATATAAAGATTTTGAAATCTTTATAAAGGACCAAAAGAGTACATGAGCATGCCATGAATAATGACCCTAAATGGTCATTAATTATTCATAAAAGTCGTGCAATAAACTCGCAGATTGTGTTATGTCAGGTTTGAAACCACTTGGCTAACGCCTCAGGGTTTTAAACCTGATATAACACCCTTGCTCATTTAACTATATACATTAACAACTGGTAGATTTCACAATAATGTAGTGAAACACAAAATAAAACTAGTGTGTAATCAAGCTAGTAGTTTGACTTGCGTATTGTTGTATGAAGCAAATATTATAGTATATATATATAGAGAGATATTATAGATTATAGATATATTATATAAGATATAGGCATTCTTAACTCAGACATTTTGAGCATTATTCTATTGTCAGAGTACAAAACTTAGCAAACAGTGTCCAACTTACAATAATCAAACAATACTACTTGAAACCATACCAAAATAAAACTTGAAATAAAACGACTAAAACTATCTATTTGAAATTGAATGACCTGCTTCAGAAATTCTAATTTCATTTAAAAAAGGAGTGTTACATGAATCAAGTTGCTATTAAACTATCTATCAGCAAGTACATGTAAACTTGTTGAGATGGAATTCACTTCTGAATATGTTGCTGTGTGAAAAAAAGCAAAATACCTTTCTTTCAGAAAAAAAAAAACCTTATATTTTTGGTTTGATTTTGGCACTATTTTCCCGAATGTGGGATCCCTATATTATCATTTTCCACAACAGTATTGCACACAAACCTGGCATCATTAAAAGTTCTCCATATTTTTCGAGTCAGTCCCATTGATTTTTAGATTTTATCTATCARACTATAATTTCACACGATTTTGAGATAATAATTACATATTCTTTTGTGAGGGAGAGTTTGGTGGATTTAAGAGCTGTTTCAGTTTAACGTAGAATACCCTTATAAGGAAGAAAGCACAACGTGCAAACAAATAATCATGACGCTTATGTAGATCAGCTATATTTTTTAGGGTTTGTTTCCAGCAGAATTGCTGAAGCCAAAAATATTGTTTACACAAGAATTGGGGGATATTATCAAGAAGGAAGAAATCTTTCAAATTTGAATTATTGATGTCCTGAAACAAACTTAATGCTAAGGTCTAAGGTCTAAGTCAGGGCATGGCTTACTCCTAGATTGTACGGGTCTCTGAAACAAACTCTGGGTTGATGGAAGTCATGGCACAGATAACTCGCACATCAAACCCTGAAACATTCTCTAGGCTGATTATGAAAGTCAGAGCATGACTACCTCACAGATCAAATCGGAATTTAAGAGACCACAGGAAATAATCCCTGAATTCAAATTTAGGTAGATACCCAACAAACTGTACTTCAATGAGATGCCTTTACTCCCGAAATAGAGCCTGAGACCCCAGAGGCTAGAGGATAATTTGATACTACTACATCATCACTGATTGCCTATTAATAGGTGAATGTTTCAAGAAATATAAACTGTATAGAAAAAAAATGGTTTGTCCAAATAATGTGAGACTATAACAGCATAATTTAGGTAATATCATAGCTTGAATGAATTAGAATCTTAATGTTTTGTTGATGAATTTTTTTATCTATGAAAACAGAACAACATTGTCTACAGTTTTAATGATTGAATTATGTCTAATGACATCAATTAATACTACAATTTATAATGCACTTGTGACTTTACTGTGCAGTAATATCATATTCAACCAAAGTACACAAAATTCATTTGGAAAGAAACTGCAACACTTGAAAATTATAAATCAAACCAAACCATAACGAAATATCCTACATGTAAATTCTATGAGTTCTTCTAAAAATTTTGCTACACGGATTGTATAGTTCTATAAGTTTAATGGTGTAGTTTTGAAGTCTATCAGGTTTGTGATGCAATATTCTGAGCAAACACAGAAAGATCTGTCAAGGCATAACTTATCAAGCTTTTTGTTGAAGTATTTAGAGCAAAGGTTTACCTTCCAAAGAGCTACAGCTGGTTTAATAGTAAATAAAATGTTTTTGTCTTAAGAAGGTAAATATCTTAGAAATCTTTATGGTGTTTTGTTTAGGAAGTCTTTACTTAAGCAAAATCTTGTAAACTTTTGTGACACACGGCATTCCATAACTAATCCTTAACCTATGAAAGATCTAGTCTAAAAACGAACACACATAATATTTCACACACACACAAAAATAATGTACAAAACTAAAAGATTAGCAATAATTTTGCTCAACTTCGAGAAAGATGATTTTTGAAACTTTAGTACCACAACGATCGTAGTTACATGTGAACATTATAAATTGAATCAAATCAATTGAGCTTGGTTTGATCAGGAAAAATGTACGGATATTTGAATACAAAATCATAGGATAACAAAAGAAAATAATCGTACCTTCAGAAAATTGCTAAATTAAAGGATAAATGGCACAGGAAGTAGTAGCGAAGTGTGATATTTAAAGCCCTCTTTAAGTGTGTGATGCCATACATTGATATTCTAGATGATCTTTGAATGTCAATGCTGTCATCATTAAGTGAGAAATTTGATCCAAGTCACCTGATAATGACATACCAGTTCTATGTAGAGGGTTTGATAATAAAGGTTAAATATTTTGATGACAGAAACACTTCAGACATCAATAATATCATCACTATGTATATATTAAAAAATATATATATATTATATATAATAAAATAAATAAAGCATTTTCTCTGCATATCTTAGTAGAAGTGGAAACATAATCCAAAAACATGTTCAAGAAATTCTTTAAATTCAATGCAGTTTTTAAAGGGAAATACAAAAAAAAATGTCACATCGTCCTACAAGAAAATCGTAACTGCTTTAGTAATTCCCTGTAAATCTTCCATCCAAGGAAATTTTGAAAGGAATCTATATGGAGTGTATGACTTGTTTGGACATGCAGGCAGGCATCTCGTTCCATGAAGTAAGTGTATCTGGAATAGAATTACCTTTAATGGCTATACTTAAATACAATTTTAAAAAAAGCAGATTTCTTGGGGAAAAATATACACAATAAGTATGCATAAAAATTATAATCAATAAACTTTATCAAAATTATTGTTTTTAAAACAAAATTTAAAAACTGGCATATCAATGATCAATCAATATTACATTATTCTATTATTTAATACCTTACTATAGCTGATTAGAAATTTTTTTTTTTTGACATTTTCTCTTAATTACAATTATACAAATTTCACCAAATAAGATAAAAAGTGAAGGGTTTTGCTTTTGTAAGAAYAACATTTTCTTTGATATATAAATGTAAATACAATGACAAAAATTCAACTCAATTCAATTAAAAATTAAAGACAAGTTTAGATGTAACCATTTCAGCATTAATCATATCCTTTTTATAATCACTACCAAATCCTGCAATCTGATTGGATCAAAGGAGTGCAATTAATTCCCAAATCGCATCCTTAGGAGCTTTTAATTGCATCCTTAAAAAAAATTTTTTTACAATAAAATAAAACAAAATAAAACAATACTAGTTCTTCTACTACATTAATTAGATTATTCTGCACTCTATATTGTGTCTTTTTCTTGTTTATGATTATAAAAAGGATATGATTACGCGGTCGTGCGATTTTGTAATCACTCGTTTGATTTCAGGCCAAATTGCACTCCACTGAATTACCATCATTAATTATTGAAAAAATATGTGTTATAACTATGATTTTATAATAGGAAATTACAAATCATGTCTGCTCAACATTTTGGAAATATTTTTTTCTATATCCTAAGAAAAAATCTATATTTCTTTAATATAAAGAGAGTTTATTTTCTTCAAGTAAATGTATTTTTTGTTCATCTACAATAAATTATTATAATCCAACTTGACCCATATGTCAGTAAGCCAAAGATCACATTTTTCAAAATCAATTTAAGCTTGCTTTAAGAAGGATATATTTAATTATTCTTGAATAAAAAGAGAGTTTATTTTCTTTAAGTAAATGTATTTTTTTGTTCATCTACAATAAATTATTATAATCCAGCTTGACCCATCTGTCAGTAAGCCTCATTTTTCAAAAACCAATTTCAGTCCTTTTTTTAAGAAGAATATATTAACACGTACTAGAGTTAGATTTTAACATCATTGTTGAAGCAACAAGTGTTTCTGGGCTAAATATACAATGTTTTGAAGGTCAAAACCAATGAAAAGTAATGTGCTCATACATGTAATGGTTTAAGGTTCAAACAAAAGAATATTTTATTATATTTTAAAGTCGATACAAAACGTACACAATTATCTACTTTAGATAGAAATGTACAAATGATTTTAAAAAAGTACAGTACTTACAATTTTTTCAAGTTTACAGGTGTATAAAGGCTAATAATCTCTCTCGGTGTGGGGTAATCTGAAGTAGAGACATGGCTTCTTCTCCTTGATGTTCTAACAATTATCTCACAGCTTCTAAAGCATGTTATTCTTCTATATTCCAACGCCATTAAAAAATGCTATAACTCTGGTCCTTGGACACCAGAATGTTATAGGTACTTGATTTAGTTTAGTTTCAAATAATATGGAATTCTAGATGTACTTGGATTTTAGAAGAAAATAAGGATTTGGGTATTGAATGGTTTCTTCATTGACAAAGAGAGACAATAGAGGAATGTCATTTGGATGGATAAGAGAATGAACACATCTGTCAAACATGGCACTAGTTATCGTTTSTTGATTTTGCATATTACATAATACAATATTGCATTTCAAATGAGCATGAACAGAAGATATCTTAGTCTTATGTCAACATGTGCAAAATAACACTTTGCATTTGAACCACAAAATTATTTTAATATTGGAATGATGAAATTAAGATCATAACCTTAAAAGTATGAAAAAATTAAACTTTAATTTAACCAGATGCTATGACCTTAGTCTCRTGTTAGTAGGTACAAAATTATACTTTGCACCACAAAATTATCTTAATACTGGAATTTAAGAATATAGTAGCTTTATTAAGAAAAAAGTGTTTCTTGTTTCCAAATGATGATCCAGAGATTTGAAAATACACTTAAATAACCTGTTGAACACATCGATAACAAGCATAATTCATATATTTAGGCACCGCATAAAAGGGGAGCTCCCAATACGGAAGTCACAATTTGAATGAAACTGGAAGGTAAAAATAAGATCRGGGGAAAATCTTCAATTATTTTTTATTCRACAAACCATGCAGTGAAATCGAATCAAAATGCACTACACTGTTTTTTGTTTTTTTGGGAATTTTGTACACAACTCACCACCACCCCCAGGGGCTAGTTTTGTTCTTGGAAGATTCTTTGACAAAGTTTTCCAAGCGTTATAAAATATTTAATAATTGTTCAAAAATGATGAATAGCTATACATAGGCAGCCCAAAAATATAAGCCTTTAGTTTCTCTTTTGAACTGCCTACTATCCTTGAGAAAGATATTTTACACTAAATTCATATCCATTGTATTATAAATGTATCGTAATTAACTTTCATATTCCTCTTTATACAAATTTTTCTCAATATGTAATCTCTTGGATGGAATAATAATTAAAAATGATGATGATGAATATTTAATTATGAGCATTCAGAACCAATTGGAGCGACCATACACGTCACATGCATGGACCTTTAAACCCCATAAAGTCCTCTTCATTAGTATTTTTATATTAAGAATAAGTGAGGACGACCTTATCAGAGATAAAGTGCATGTAAGTTTAGATGAAGACTTAGAGCCTCAACAAGGTCAGGCTCACGTACGATCATTAACCACCCATAAATCAATGTGGTTAAATAAAAATTTAAGCAAAGTTAAACTAGAAATTAGTAGCCTGTTATCACTATCTGTCATACAAGTATATGTGATAAGCAAACAATTGCTATTGGCTCGCAGCTTCAATGCTATCCAATTTTGCAAACAAGGCTAGCTCGACGCATTTGGTTGGTTAGATGCATGACTTGAGTAAACAGTTGATACTGTACGTGATACAAGACTTGCACATGGAAGCTAGTGCCTTTTTTGCACTTACTGCACATGGCAGTGACATACAAACCTCATTGTGCATGACATTGCTGTACAAACGACTATCAAAGTATAAAAGTTAATGTTCGCGAGGTATATGGTCGCTCTACTTCAACCAAAGGTTTGTAAATTATACCTAAAATTTTGAACTCATTCAATAAACTCGCAGATCGTGTTTTATCAGGTCAATATTAAAACACTCCTACTYATTTATCAAACTACTTTCTTAAGCAAAAAAATTCTTAAATTTTGAACTTGCATTATATATGAAATATAATTGGGATTTGTTCAAAAAATATTTGTACAAGCAGATTTGAAGTGTATAATTATAAAACTGGTAATAAACAGCATCAAAACAAAAGAAATGAAATGAAATTTCCACGAAATAATCCAAACTCATATAATTATCATATACAGTTGATTGCACCACCATAATGACTCACAACCAATATAATAGTAAAGGAATAAATATGATATGTCTACGCATGAGTTAATCTTTAATCACCATCGTCACGTTGACGTCACAATCAGTAATCCATACAATAATATTAAGAATAGCTAACATATAACCAAGGAAATAATGCCTGATGCAATAACAAAAGTTTATAAAGTATTATAAAGTATAGCGTAAAGGTTTACTTCAAAATTAGTCATCAAGCCGAGGAGATATTTTATAAGCCCAAATGAATATTATAAGTTAAGAAAGGGTAAAGTAAGTGTTTATATTCTAGAGTTGCTATGGAAAGTTGCGGAATACAGATCTGGAAGATTCCAACCTCTATTAGGACTCACGCAGAGATATGCAAAAATTCAGAAAACTTAACCATTATTCAAATTCATAAGGAATTAGAACATCATTATTTCTAGTGATAAGATTAAAAACTTTAAAAAACCAATGCGGAATATGTAAAACTTCATCGTATTATTTTGAATACAATCGAGTATAAATATATTGAAAGACATTGCGAGTTCTAAAAAGATTAATTTATCTATTAATAAAGATATTGCTTGTCTCAATATTTTTCGATCTTATCGAACCATAAAGACTAGAATAAATAAGTTAGGGCTATTCCTTAGAGGTTTATAGTCATAACATCAGCTGATTTTTAATCGTAAAAAAATATGAAAGTTGCAGTCGTAGTTGAACTTCAAGGCGTCTAAGGTTTCATGTTGCTAGAAAATACTACAGTTATAATTTGACCTTTTAGGTATATGATCTTTCACTGAAGTCTTAGGAACGTTTACTAAAGCATTCCTCTGTTCCTCTGTAGTTATAAACGATAAAAAAAATTTTCATCAGAAGAGGAAAGGTAGAGAAAGGCGAAGCAATGTCAAACCTGTCTTCGCATGAAAGATTTTATCTGGAACGAAAACTCGAATTATTATTATTTGCTTCAAAAACGTAATTTAGGCCTAGACATCGCCTTTATTATCATAACACAAAACGTAAAGCCTAGCAAAACCTTTAATCCCAAAAATTCTAAGTAAATATGAGTTAAAGTTCAAAGAAACTTGAGAAGAAAAGAGAAATCCGCTCGCACGAATTTTAGTAAAATTTTAGTTGAATGAGTACCTTTGGATTGTCGAGGCTTCTGAAGGCGAAACCACTGGTAGGTTGGTCCCTATGATCACCAAACAAACCAATATAACAGCTTAGTAGTAACACAAAAATGTCCAAATAATTTTTCTCATTGAAGAGTTCTCAAAATACATAAGTTTTTCAAGAACAAAAACAGGTAGGACTCGTGCAAGGAGACAAGACCTGCTGCTAAAAAACAGGTTTTTTTTCCAGAAAATACCTGCAGTAAAGGCTTCCGAGGTATACCAGGTGGTCATAGTGTTCTTTTTTCAGGCGAGAGTGGTTTTTATACCATGATAGAGTCGTTCAAAGGAGAGGAAAAGGTGCTTCTTTGAGGTCAATTGTTGATGTTGTATCGCCGGCAACCATTTGCATTTTTGAAAGACGAAGGTCGAAGTTTTTAGACAACAATAATTGGTGTGGCGTGGGAACTACCGGAAGCTGTCAGCACGAACCGGAAGTACGCACTATTCTCAATAAGCATATATAAGAACAAAATGTAATATTATTCTTCCGTAAACACAGAAAAAATTACATACATATTTTCTTCTAGGAATATTGAACAAAAGAAATTCGAAAACAAATGTTTCAACATCTTAGTTTAACCTTACAAGAAGCTCTCTTTATTTCTCATTTTTTTATATTTTGAAAGTTTTAACTTAAAATTTTTGGTTTTATTTTTATTTTTCACTTTACTTTCTTTCGTTTTTCTCCATTTTTTCTCCTTCTTATTATTTTCCTTTTCTCCCTTTCTTTCTTTCTTTCTTTCTTTTTCTTTTCTTTTTTTTTTTTTTTTTTTTTGCCCTTTGTAGACTTTCTCCTGCATATCTTCACTCTCCAGTCGTTAATCCTTGAGCATCTTTCTCCTGACTAACCGCTACTTTCTCTCTGTTTTCTCTCTCTCTTTCGTTCATTCGTTCATTTTTTCTTCCTTCAATCCCATATCAACACCATCCTATCCACCCTGTCATGTCTTTTTTTATCGTCACTTTTTCGTTAGTATTTGCGTATATCTTTTTTTCCTCTCTTTTCTTCACTGCCTTGGCTAGTGAGAACTAAAAATTTCTTCGACCATATATCATTTACCATGTTTACCAGGAAACGATTGTTACAGAACGACACAAGAAAAGCACTGAATAAACAAGAAAGAAAACTATGTTTACCTTATTATATAAACCCTCGTCCCGCAACTGTCTGGGTTTTGAAAAACGATATTAAAAATACCAAAAACAAACGAAGATTTGAAAGTTAATTTCTACAGAATAGTATAGCAAATTAACCCCACCCTCTAGACCCTAAGTCATTTCCGGTGTTCGTTAGCTAGCTTAGCATACCAACCAAGGCTTGCTTGCTGGCTGACATTCCTAACTCTCTTCTTAGCACGTTATCTCCTCCATAATAACTCTGATTGCAAAAATGAGACGCCTTAAAGATCTTCTAGTCGCAGTTCTTTTTGCTAGTCTAGTGATACAGTGTGTTTTTAGCCAAGAAGTTGACGATATAGACTCTCAAGGAGAGCAGCTTCCAAGCTACCTTCGAGACGATGGCATCAAGCGCGTTGCCACTTTGAAGCAAAGTAATTTTGAAAGAACACTAAAGCACACCAAAATGCTTGTAGTCCTATTTTACATGGCTTCAAAGGAGCACCCTGAATCTGAAAAAGCTTGGAAATCAGATGAACAAATGTTGGAGGTAAACATAGCGCTTTACAGCGCTTTCTTAGATAATATCTATATATGTACGACAGTTCTCCAAATTGTAACTATTTTAGGCCAAGAATTCTTGTTTTTCCAATCACGATTTTATGATTTGAAGAAGCAGTTTTTTCGGACAATTATCATCTTAAATTTATATTAAGGCTTTGAGAAGCGTTCAAATCACTAGAATAAT
Organism: Actinia tenebrosa; assembly: GCF_009602425.1. The sequence goes on along the minus strand of NW_022260334.1, from coordinate 91,821 downwards.
TAGCCTTGTGTCTTATAAAAATCTTAATTGTTGCAACTTTATAAATCCAACAATGCCATATAAAATAATTCGACAGGTCTTTTGCTATTTAAAATTAAAATATGATTTTCGATAAAAATCACAGTTATTTTTACCGCGATTTGAAGAAGATAAACAAAGATTTTTTCTTTTACTCTGCTACAGATTTTGATGATCTTCATTTAGTTCCACAAATTTACCCTAATTTAAGTTTCTTGTTAATTTGAAAATATATTTATCTATTTTCATTGTATTGGAACGTCTGTTGACTTAGCAGAAATGTTTTTAACTTGCAGGTGTTTAAATACTCCAATAGTTTTTTGTGTTTGATATGATTTGATAGCATTCAAAGAACAAAAATAATTTTGACCATAGAAAAATTTTCAATGAGATGAATTTTTAATCCCAAAACTCGCACCGATCCATACAAGATTTATTTTTCTAACTCTGTAATAAAGCTGCAAAAATCATAAAATCTTTCACGAATACAATAACAATTTATTATCCCTTAGGAAAACATAATTTCTTCAATAAAATTAGAATATTTCTAATTTGTTGGGCAATAATGAAGGTAAATCCTTTATATTCTATTCGATCCTTTTTCATTATTTATGGTACTTAATTTTTCAAAAGATAAAACAATATTTTCTCGAAATTATTTAGAACATGTTTGGGTTCATTTATTGTTTGTTACATTTCTACCAATAATATTTCTTAATATAAATAAGGTACAAGCCATATTATGGTATTGTGTAGTTCCAAAAATTATCCATTACCCCCTCATGGAGGAATTTTTTTAAGACACCCCCCTACCTGGAAATTCCTTTTTTTTTCATACAAACTCTGTAATTTTTGTTCTTTCTCTGACCCCCCTACTCTTCGGAAATTCCAAATTCCTCTGTGGGGTGGGTATGGATGATTTCTGGAACTACACATTACATAAATCTTATACAAATGATGATAATAAAATATATATTACATACATAAAAAGAGATGTAAGAAAGACTATAAACTATCATAATATACATACAAAGAGAAAATTTAAGGTAAAATTCTGTCACCCATTTCTCACTCCCAGAAAAAATACTGGGCACAAAATCTGTTAGAGCTTGTTCCCGCATTATTTTGAATTAGGACTTCCAGAACATCGAAGCTCTAACAGACTTTGTGCCCAAGGGTATGTATTTTTTCTGGGAGCTAGAAACAAGCGACAGAACTTTATCCCTGGGTTCCCAAGGATGAGCAAAGCCCTGAATTTAATCTATTTTAATTTATAAGCATATTATACAGTCAATGTGGTCTCTTTTATTATGTATCCCAGAGTCCTGCATGCACACACAGTTGCTAGTTTGCTGGTGTCTTATTGCTATAATATGATAGTTGCTTGTTAAATGGACCCTTGTCAAAGAGAACTTGGATGTGAGACTATAAACATGAAAATGGGTAGTTCCAAAAATTATCCATACTTCCCCACCCCCCGTGGAGAAGTTTTTGATTTTTTTTTTTGAACCCCCACCCCCTCCCTAACTCCTGGAAATTCCAATTCTCTTCCAATACAACAAACTCTGTAATTTTGTTCTTTCTCTGATGCCCCACTACCCCTTGGAAATTCCATTGCTGGATTCAAAATCATATTATGAGTATATAAAGTTGTTTGTCTGCAAAAATCTCCTTTTTCCATGAACAGCTTAACATGAGCCACTGGGACTATAGCTGGATCTGTAGATCTTCTTGAAGAGACACATGTAAACCACCCCGCACTCAATGACGAAAAAGCAAATAAAGGTTTCTTTCTCAAAACTAAGTTGTTTRTTATTTCAGGTTGTAGCTCGTGTGCTTCAGCCACAAGGAGTAACTGTTGGAGTTGTAAATGTTGAAAAGGATTATGCACTTGCTCAAGCCCTTGGTAAGAAAAATTGATGATCCCAAAATGTCCTTAATTTTTCATTTGGGGTTTGTTTTATAGCGTAGGTAATTAGTTCATGATTATGATATTAATTTTAGGATTATGATATCTATAAAGTGCTGAGGTTTGAATGAGCTGTAGGCGCTGAGGGTAGTCACTGCCAGGGTTTCTTTACATCCTCAGTGGTTCTTTTAYGTCCATCCGATATTGGTTAATAATGATGAAATGTGGAGAGATGGGACTGCCATTTAAATTGATCTTCTGAGCCACTTGAAGGTCTAACCATTTGCAGTCGTAATTACAAAGGCAGCACCAGTTCTTAGTTATTTTTAAGACCCTGAGTGTTGGTACAGCTGAGGCCTGAACCACGATATCCCTCACAATAGACCTTTTCATCTTGATTTTTCCCATTTCAGACCATTGCATTATTCACTTTAGAACGATATTCTTTCACAACTGGCTGAGAACATGTGAAAATTCTGTGAAAGATATCTCTGTATTTTTGAAATGTCATAGGTTTTTTACAGCTGGATTTTCACAGTTAGTCCTCAGTTAGTATTAAGTGTTTGTTTGCAAGCATCCATATGTATTTTCTAAAGCATTACAGGGCAATGCACAAAAGTATGACCAAAAGATAGGAATGTATAGCATACTTCAATATATACATGGGCTTTGTCCTGCTGAGAAAGCATTTGCACAGCCTATTTGGTAAAACCAGCCAGCTTCCTATCATGTGTTGGTTTATTGTACAGAAGACTGCAGAGCTTAGAAGTATATGCAAATACATTATTTGTGGTTATACTTTTGTCCGTTGAGCTGTAACTGTTAAAGAGTTAATGCTCAAGGAAATGACACAATAATATATCATCTGCTCAAATGGAAAACATTACAGGATTAGTGGGCCTTCTGTAGTGTAACACTGACCCAGCACAGCCAATAAACTGCCAAAAGATGGAGAATCGATCATACTATCATTATATAATTTCATATGTATTTTATGTTTAAAAATTTTTTTTGATGATGATGCTGTGATACATATATATTATATATATGATATACCATATGATTGTTGATCGATTTTATGTTTCCAATAGGTGTCAAATTTGCTGGTGCTATATTAATATTCCATAGGGGGAAAAAAGTGGATTACTTTGGGCACAGGTACTAATAATGAAATAAATATTTTATTGCTAAAATAGTGATAAACTATGTATACTGGTAGACTTATTGATGCATGTGACCTTTGTATTTTGGTTATTGCAATTACATTAATGCCAGCTGGGCTAGTACGTGGCAGATTCAGGGAGTGGTTCAAGGGGTGCCAGTGACCCCAATCCTTCTTAAGCTCGAAATTAGTTGGTTAGTATAAACCTTACAACTCAAAATTCTAGGTCAGCCCATGATGGGCTTGTATGTCGATTCCCCTGATGGTCTAATAATAATATGATAATAATAATAATAATTTAATCACTTATTGTGCGCGTGCATTCCATACAATGATCGTGTGCACATTACAATAATAATATATAATATAATATATATAACTATATAACTATTTACAAATAAGATGAATAGATATATATTGATAAATACTGAAAAAACTATCAAAATGCTAATTTAAAATTTAAATTTAAGATGGCGCTTAAACAAATTAACATCTTTAATGGCGCAAAGGTCTGCGGGAAGTGCATTCCAGAGAACGGGTGCCACCGTCTAAATTGGAATCATTCTCTAGAGAATTATTTATTTTAATATTGGGAAATGAAGGTACTTTTTTATGCAGGTTGGGGAGGGGTGGGGGGGGGAGAGCTTGGGCTTCAGAGGGGATCAGGCTCATCAATAAAACTTGAAATTTTGTGGATGATCAAAAATGTTTATTTTGAGGAAAGTTGTTTTTTTTTTTTTTTTTTTTTGTTTTTTGCTCATTGAGTTACACAGTAATTAATAGGAGGTAATGTGTAGTTCCAGAAATCATCCATACCTACCCCACAGAGGAATTTGGAATTTCCGAAGAGTAGGGGGGTCAGAGAAAGAACRAAAATTACAAAGTTTGTATGGAAGAAAATTGGAATTTCCAGGGGGTAGGGGGGTGTCTTAAAAAAACTCCTCCGTGAGGGGGGTATGGATAATTTTTGGAACTACACAATAAATCTAGTAAAAGATGGGACCACAGCCATTTTTGAAAAGTTTACAGCCTCCCCTCCCCTCCCCTGATAAGAAACATACCTCCCATTCCTGGTAAGGAACTCATAGATAAATTGGTGATTTATATTGTAAAGTATGACATTAAAAAAACCAAAATATATATTATTATTCTGCTGGCTTAAATGCATGGGTGGGTAAACATTACAGATTAACGAAAAAATATGATTTTAAATAAATATGCAAATGTTATCAATAGGATATTTTTGAAGAAAAATTGTATTTTCAAAAAAATATACGCTACTTGGTATGCGAGACTTGAAAATCGATCAAACCTGTTGCTATGGAAACTAAAAGTAATTCTCTAAAATGTAGAGAACGTCCTTTGTTGATTTATGTCTTTCCTCAATTTTTTTGTCCAAAAAAGCTTTGTTTCACAAATTCAAAAGCACTAAACTGTTTTTAAAAATAAATTAATAATGCAAAAATTTAGGGAAAAAATCTGTCATAAAAAACATATTCGAAAATGAATAAATTYGTCTATAATCTTATATTCAAATTATCTAGAATCAAGATTGAATTGAAATATTTCTCTTTTTTATGTGATTTTAAACCTTTTCCTGTTCTTTTCTAGATCTGCTGATGTTTTRATAAGTTATCTTCACAAGGTAAAAYAAAATTGATATCCAAATACGAACTGAATGCTTTAAAAATTGGAATATTATTGAAGATTAAATTTGATGTTGACCCAGACGTTTCTTCTTTATTCTTCCTTGGAAAAAATTGCGTATCTCTTCAAAATCGTGGCTTTTTTCGTTATTCTTAGACTTCAGTCTTACACAACCCTTTCTGTTTTCTCTACCTTGTACTAATCAAAAATTTAGCCCATATTTTACGTTTAACGTCAAAGGCAAAAATAATGAAATTTGAAAAGGAATTCAAATGGAATAAATTTTTTTGAATTGGAACAGTTATTATCTTTATTTTTAAAGATGTTTTATGCCTCTAAGGTTCTTATGTTTTTGAATTAATATTCCTTAGATGTTTGAGCCTCCACTTACCGTCATCGAGACGAAAAAACAGCGCAAAACCTTCGAAGACACAGACAGTAGCAAAGTAGTGGGATATTTCGAAAAAGGAAGTCCCCGTAAGTATATGCTATTGGGCTTCCTGTTCGTCTTATTATATGGGTTACCTGTGGTAGGGTGCTGGCTTTAGATTGGGTGGCCTCGGTGACGTTGATATTTAAATAATTTAAGTTTTGAAAAAAATTTCATTTTGTGTTAGAATACGAAGCATTTGAAGAAGCGGCCAAGAATTATCAACC
>NW_022260334.1:36455-53918 GCF_009602425.1 Actinia tenebrosa | reverse complement strand
TTATCAGTTGCCATCAACACAATGATGATGAATTATTCATCATCATCAGTCATCATCATTAGTCATCATAATCAGTTATCATCACTGTCATCATCACCACCACCACCACCATTATCAAAATCATCGTTATCATCACTAACTCTATTAATAGTCATTGCCACTATCACCGGTATTATCTGTCATACATAAAACATCCATATCTGTTCAGAACCCTCTTGGAATTGTTTAGATAAACAAACTCTTCTAAAAATCAAATTTCCAGGATAATGTCAATGAGCGGCTCACCCCTGGCCAATTCCTCTGCACTTGCCCACACACCACAAGTATTCATCCCAATAGGAAACGGAAAGGTATGTACACACCATAACAGTCTAAAAGTGTGTATGATTGAATCAACCTTGCAAATGAAGATTTTAGCTCAAATTTTCAATAAAAATTTTTACATCTCTGTCTTTGGTATAATGGTTTTCCATCAAGACCATGTCTCATTCTCTTGAAAATAAGATTCTTTGTTTGAGTTGTATCCATATTCATGTATTTTCCCATGCACAAAAGAAATGATACTCTAAGGAATTACATGTGGTCTAAAATGGGAAAATATGCGCAAGGTAAAGAAGTCTATAGACTGGTTCCAGAAAATTCCAAAGCTGTTCAATTCAGAGGACAAAACAATGAATTTCAGTTGTTGTGAGAGTAAGATTCTATTGTCTTGTCCTCTGAATTGGGCTGCATTGGGGAATATCCTGCAAGGGGTCTATAGAACTTTTGTGACGTCAAAGCAGCTCAATCTGGGGGACAAAACAAAAGAATTCCAATCTCCTGAGAATTGGAATCTATTGTTTTGTCCCCCAGATTGTGCTGCAAGGGGTCTATAATTGTTAACAGCCTTTTTGTTCTTGTTCTTGTTATTTTTCTTGTTAAATTTGCTGTTTTATTTTTCAGACATTTCAGTTCTCCACTGAATGCCATTTGAGTCCATCTCAGGCTCCCTCGTTGAGTGAACGAGCCAGGAAAAATGTAGAATTACTTCAGGTATTTATCCTTATTTATAAATAGAATAAATAAGATTTAACAGTGGCATTTCCACAGAGCATTTCCACATTTCCACAGTTTGGCCAAACCACAGCACAAAGACAAAGCTGCCACACTGCAAATCCTGCCAATACCCCTGAACCACGATAGGCTCCCCCACACTGACGCTAGGCAAAACTGCTGGCYGGTTGGACTCGACTTTAACTTTGCCTAAATTAAATTCAGGCTCAATTAAAAATTATTTTTTTGGAGGGAGGAAAACTGAAGAACCCAGAAAACCCTCAAAGCACAGAATAGAACCAACAAACAAATCTACTTACATAAATTGAACCTAAGGGACTCGAACCCAGGTCACATTGGTGAGAGGTGAGGGCTCTCACAGCTACACTACATGTGCTTCCTAAATAGACCTAAGTATTTACCCTCTAAATATGGCATGACAAGAGCTGATAAGTATATAGCATATACTCTTAACAACTTTCAATGTTTTGTAATGTTTTGCCATTTCAGACCATGTGTCATTCTGTTGAGAATCTATAGATTCTTTGTTTGAATGATATCCATGTTTATGTCTTTGTCATACAAAATCACTAAAGAAAGCAATAATACTCTAGAGAGTGACAAATGGTCTAAAAATGACGAAATACTGCAATTAAGCTAAACAGGTCAATAGAAAGATCAAACAGTTAAATCTTTCATTTGCATCTTATTATTCTAATTCCAGGAACAACTCTCTCGTCTGTTGAAAGTACCATCGCAACTTACCAAGAAATGAACAAGACATGGTACACATTTGTAAATACCACATAATTATGTACTTCATCCTTCAGTACTCTAGTGATTGTTATCCCAGGAAAGAGGATAGACTCCACCATGCCTCCCTACGTAGTCTTTCACAATATTCTATTACAAAGAATACCAGTGAATAGAGAATGATGTATGTACAAACTACCTACTCCTCTCCCCTTTCTGTAAAACTTGATCAAATTCGATTCTGTCAGGGGTGGGGTCGAGAATTTTGACTTATCGATCACTGACGACAAAAAATCGATCCAAAACTGAAGATCCATCAATAAATTTCATTAATATTTCCATACAGCCATTGATTTCCATGTAAAAAACTAATCTGAATGTCGTACAATCTCGAAAAATTATCGATCCAGAAAAACAAATGTCTTGCAATCCCGAAAAAATTGTCGATCCAGGAAAGCAAATGTCTTACAATCCCAACAAATTATCGATCCAGGAAAACAAATGTCTTACAATCCCGACAATTTATCGATCCAGGAAAGCAAATGTCTTACAATCCCGACAAATTATCGATCCAGGAAAACAAATGTCTTACAATCCCGACACATTATCGAACCAGGAAAACAAATGTCTTACAATCCCGACAAATTATCGATCCAGGAAAACAAATGTTTTACAATCCCGACAAATTATCGATCCAGAGAATGACATCTTAATTTCCCAAGACATCATCAGTGAATCTGAAACGAACTTGTATTTTAAAATTTTATTTGTTGTATTGATAAATAAGTAGTACAATAAATGTAACTGTTTAGTTTTTAGGTTGTTGAGATGGATGAATGAATTTTGGGATAAAATAGTAACCTTTACAATCTAATGATCAAATTTGGGGAAATTTTCTGCATCTGGACAGAAAAAGATCACAAGGTGAATGACTTGGACCTAAATTTAGGATAGATTCGTATTTCTTAATTAATTTATTATTTGTCAAGTTCAGTAATCTTTACCGAATATAACCAGCCTTGGCGCCAAAACAAGCTTGTTATCAGACGTATCTTGAAAAGTGAGAAGTCGAATGTGTGCTTGACGCTCCTTTCAAAGGGCTTGTGGCAAGCTAATTTTCATTTCAAGGTATCTCTAGTTACGAACCACGGAAGTAATTTCAATAAATGAGGGTAATGTGAACTGTAAAATGCGAGGGGATTAACCATTAGCTCTGCACGTTCGACAAACACGCTAAAAATAGAAGAAATCGTTCGTGGATATACTATGACGAGGAAACCTTCAGGAGGGCTTGTCACTTTTTTAAACCAAACAAGTTATAAATTGTGTGGAATTTATTTTTAGCCTAGAAAGTGGGCAGTTATCCCAAAGCCCAAAGCAATACATTTACAATTCTTCGTTTTCAACCACCTGTCGACTGCGCGTATTTTATGGTGCCAGAATATTTTTCGGTTCATATCAAAAAAACAATCCTTATGACCATATAGATCTATAAATAGTACAACTTCAGGCAAAAACCTGGAGCATTAGAGTATTTCTGAAACAAGCTACAAGCAAACGAAGTTACCGATATTTTTTTGTTTAAATGTTTGGCGAAAACTTGCTGGTTGAGATTGATGACCACCTAAATGGCGGTCTAACTAACAGTAACATGTATAACTTATCTCATATCTAACTCACATGTATAAATTGAATATTATGAACATGTTTGAATAGTTAACTATGATTTGGCAAAAAAAATTTTTCCTTTCTATGACTCGGCTTTTCAGACTCGTAACCAGCGTAAGACAAAGTTTACCGATTAGAAAATAAAATTTGCACAACTTGGAAACAAAATGGTGAAACGATCTGAAATGTCCTACTCTAAGGCCCTGGCTAAACGAAGAAGCATGTTTCAAGAAATATTTCAAGAAACATGTTTCCATAAATGTTTCCAAAGGTGGCAAAACTGTCAAACATCGGGAAACATGTTTACTCAACATCGGCTACCGCATGCGCACTTTCAAGATAGAGCTAGCGTTTAGACGGCACAACTTTTGCCTACAACTTGTACACGCAAGAGTTTTAGAACGTGTTGTAGCCGTTATCTAAACGCGCACAACTTTCAACTTACGACACAAAAAAAGTTGCACGTAATTTGCTCGGTTTGTTGTTTAGGAGACTGGGGACGGCAACAAACAAGATGGCGGACAGAAAGCGTGTGGCTGACAGTAGTACAGCGAACCAAATTATTTAAAAGAAAGAAACTGGAACCTCCAATTTGACCTAGCTAGAACTATAGCACGGGAATTTATGAGCACAATAGCAACATCACATATCTAAACATGAAAACTATAAGCATTCAAGTCACAAAATAGCACGATCAATCGACTTAACTGCACCTTCTTTGTTGATCGCAAGTAGGACTCGCTGCATTGCTGCAGCTCTATGATCTTTGTTGAAATAAGACGAGTGCTTACAGTTGAATAAAACTTCCGCTTTTGCCCATCCGCTAACCAACCTTTCGATTTCAACGCTCAAAAATTTCTTTTCTTCGTCTTTGCATTGTTTTGTTTTCGTCGTTATTTTCGTAACATTTGGAAGTGCCATTTCTGGTTCCGGTTCCATATCGTCCAAAATCGTCACCCTCTCCCCCTCAGTCTTGCTTTTTTCGTAAAAATTGCTCACAACTTTGAGGAAAATTTCAAAGTTGTGCAGCTTTTTTCGTGTTGCGTGCATATTTTTATATTTTATAATTTTATAATTACATTTTTCTTATCGTATTTAATTTATCTTTTTATTCATATTTTTGTTTATCCATATTTCTTTAATTGTATATTATTATATTATTACTCGTTGTATATTCTTATTTAGGGCACTACTGAAAACTACGTTTAGTGAGTAGGTTTCCCTCGTTAAAGATTATCAACACAAAAAGTAGATGTATGAGTAAGTCTTGTGAAGGACCACGAATTGCCAAGTACATGGATAGATAAACGGATGGATGGATGAATAAAAAAAAAAATCTACAAAGCTTTTCGCTGTTGTATCACAGCATGGGACAATCACAACAGAGCTAGGCTCCAAACTAAGTGTAAGCCCAAAGATCGAATTAGAATTTAGAAGTTGATTTTTGAGGAGGGAGGAAAACCGGAGAACCCGGAGAAAAACCCTCGAAGCACAGGAGAAAACCAAAAAACAACTCTACTCTCATACGACATCGAGATCGGCAGGACTCGAATTGGGCCGCATTGGTGAGAGGCGACGCATTAGCAGCGCACGCCACCGGTGCTTCCCTTAATAGAAATGTTGTAATTCGTGTAACCTAGCACATTCATTAAGCTAAACTAATAGACAAATGTATGGATGTATGAATATATGGGAAAGGGAATAGGTAAATGAATAGACTGCAACCATACTTTTGTTCTCGAAATAACGTTTTTCATTTTCCAAAAAAAGTCATTAGCCTCGTTCATCGGCTTTCAAATCCTCCGTCACTCCACACAATAGCGAAGCCGAAAAACTAATTATATCGTTCATAACAACCACTTCGTTCCTATTCATGAACAATTACACTTTTCCGGCCGAAAGTTCTTTATTTGATTTGATCACACAATTATGATTCTGAATCAAGTTTCTAATGAGAAATTGCGTTGTGTCCATGTCGGGAGATCGCCAAATTGGCGACTCTCCAGCAGGGAACAGCATCTAATTCCAATAATAGATCCCCGAATTATTAAAAACAATATTGAAAACTTACTAAAAACTTGCACACATTATCACGTGGACATGGAGGTCTGGCGGATCGTTCGTGGAATTCACAAAAAGTTTTCCTCTGAGGTTATTGAAAAAAATTGGATGTCAAGTAGGAAGGTCCAAAATAGAAATTTCGATAGTTTGATGACTTTTTAAATTTATAGCAGAATTATTGATACAATATTGAATTAATATTTAAATTAGTATTAGATTTTAAAAACTTTTTTATATTCTGTATCAATGTAGATTGAAATCAGTTATTTTATGTATCGAAGGAAACAGGAACGTACATTTCAGCTGTCGCATTTTTCACGACTTTTTCATATTATTTTGTTATTAAGCATAAATTTATTAGCAAGATATTGAGATTCATCACCTTTATTCTGTTATGACTGTCAAAAATTATTAGAATTAAATTATGTTATTATCAATATTATTATTATTAACATCATGTGACATGACTTTTCGGTCATTCGACTGTTAGACATCACAACTTCTCAAATCTGGCGGAAAGCTTAAAGTGACTATATATCATTATATTGTGACGGTCATAACACATCTAGCAGGAATAATAAGAACGATGGAACTGGATTTTCAAACTTCACCTACAAGACCGCCATTTTGCCTGGTAGAGAAGATGGCAGTTTGCATAGCATTGCATCGATTCCTGCGCGCAGAGCATTTTAGTTGAGTAGGATTCTTCAAACTTACTATAAATAACCATAAGATATAACTAGCTAAAAACTAGTGTGAGCTGCGTCAGTGTTTCTAATGAAACAGTAATGATAAAAAGGTAAAACATACACCGTGAAAAGGTGAAAAAACTTACTGACGTTTCGGACGCTAGTCCTTCGTCGGAGTAAAAGAGAAAGAGGTGGTAGAAAGGAGTGTATTCGTGATAGGGGAGTAAGTTTTTTCATCTTTTCACGGGGGTATAATTTACCTTTTTATCATTACTATTAATAACCATAATCTGATACGATGGTCTGCATAGATTGCTAGGTGACAGCTAAATTGGAAAAAAATATAAATGAGCTTTTTTGGTCTCCAGTAATGGTCGGGATTACATTTTAGTGTGCCTGCATTAAAACCAAATAAATAATGCGTAGTAATGAAAGTTTTAAGTGGAGTGTGGTAAACAAGAATTACGAGAGAGAAAATGCCGCAAAGGTTATCGCCTTGAAAATCTTATGAAGTTGGCTTAAGCCCTTCTTGTTCACAAACCAATTTCGAAACACTATTTTTAACGACTTCTAAGCTTATATATCTAAAAGTAAACTTTTGAAGAATGAGTAATTTTATTCGTGGGGGGGGGAGTTCTGAGAGAAGCTCTTGGTGGGAAGCGATAAACCCTCAGAATTTAATTTCAAACTTGTGCTATTCATGGCAAGGGTAACTCTAAAATTACAAATTTCAGTTGTATCTTGGAGAGGGAATAAAAGTCTTTTTATTCGCGGGGGAAAAGTTCTGAGAGAAGCTGTTGGTGGGAAGGCTGCAATAAATCCTCAGAATTAAATTTCAAATTTGTGCTATTCATGGCAAGGGTAACTCTAAAATTTCAAATTTTATACAGTCATTCTTTCAGTTGTATATTAGAGGGAATAAAAGTCTTCTCCGTCAATTCTCTTCGTAACTATTATTGGAAAGCTGGTCCTAACTAGACCTTTTTATCGATACGGCAGGCATCTTAATTTATAGGATGCCCAGGTAGCAAACGTACAAATATTTATATATACCCCATTCACACCTAAACGTGTTTAGTTAAACTATGTTTTCATTAGGAAAAAAAATTGAGAAACTAGAAACCTACAATATAATGAAACTTTCTAAAATATTATCAGAGCAAGACAAAGGATAGTTTACATGCATTATTTCACCAAATATTGTGCACTGTTTTATTAGTTAAACCACTCTAAAACATGTTTAAGCCTTGGTGTGAATGGGGTATTAGAGTGGCAAAGGAACTTTTCTTAAATTTTGTGTTCACATATAGTTCCAACTACAACTTACTTAAAAGAATAGAATTCAAGATGGCCGCCGTATCACTAGTAAAAACGTGTGGGACTTTGAGATCACTTCAGGCGTACTATACTACTTAAACTCAAAATTAAAGCGGCTTTCTTTAAGATCATTTTATTCTAATAAAATAACAACTTGCTCAAGGGCCTAGAATAGACGTGTTATTAAATGACAATAAAATGCTAACTTTTCCTTATTTGGGTGGTTAAACGATCACGTGATTGAAGCATTAATGGCGCCAACTTGTTTATCACAAGCAGGTGTTAATTCTCTCTGTAAACTTGAGTTCAATCTTTCAAAATTTTTTACCATCTCATACATGATTCAAGGTTGACTTTTCGTTTTTTTACTGTGTTGTAGATGTGAATAAGAAGCATAAACGAAAAAAGCAGTCGTCAAGGTTTAAGTAACATGGTTTTTGAAGTAATTCTTAAGCATCGATATCAAAAAAAGCTTTTTTTGCTTTCACGGCTGTCACTTTTATTGTGTTTATCTTTTCTAAAACGTTATATTTTTCAGAAYGATTTGCAGTTTTCGCGATATTGCAATTGCTTGCGTGTCATATATAATACTGCCACATGTTCGCCGATTTTTGACAGAGCGATATTACGCGGATATTTGCATAGAAAATAGAATATATTTTTCGAGACTCGCAGTCGCTAGGGATGATAGGAAGTTCGTTGGACCGGCTCTTTGATTTAATAGATAATGACAACCTCGTTAGTTCTACAATCCAATCAATAGATGGATGTCGTGTATGATCTACACGCCAAAGAAAAATACCCGGAAGCAAGTAGTTTTGTTTTAATTCTACGTTTAACCATTAGAAACTCGGTTATTGAGTGGCATTCATGAACTCCCACTTTGAGCTACTAGTGTTGTTCATCCCTTTATAGTGCTTTTTATTCCTTAATTTTGTGTCAAGAATTGTTCGGTATTGACGTCATTTTCTGTCAGAAATTTCCGAAAATAGTATAAATAAAGTAAAAAACGCAATTATTTTCTTCCAAAAAGATCTAAAAATAACGTTTAATTATTGTCATATTTATTTACATTTCGTTGTACTTTTCCTCCGATCTCAGTTGAAACTAAAATATATAGTTACTCAGATACCTCACACTGAATAATATAACTGAAATATATAGTTTAAAACTTCCTTTAGTAAAGGAGCATTTTTGCAGTTTTTTTTCTAATGTGTTTACTCAGACACCTCACACGGAATAATATAATTTGTCTTGGTCGTGAGAAAGTTAGTTCATAAGTGCCCTTAGCACGCCCCAAGCTTTTGTGAGTTAAAAGCATAGTCTAAATTAATCTAATCGCTGAGCTCACAACACTTCAAATTATAGCTTTTTTCCTAAGCGTTTCCTTCTTTTTTTTTTACTAAAATGAAACTGAAAAAGGCTTCATTTTTGCACTCTTATTCCCAGAATGAAACCTTTTTAAAATATCTTGCTCTTACGTTACTTGATTACAAATTTTGCTCAATGTGCTATAATAGGCTAAAAATATAATTGAAATAAGATTTTGCTGAATTTATTTTCTCGCTGAGATGAAGTTGTTTAGTTTTACTCTCTTTTATAATTAGGAATATCTCCTATCTTCCATTCTTGTTTCCGGATGTTTTTTAACTTTCAACCATAAACTATACAATTTGGAAACAAAAAGGAAAAAAAAGACAATGAAAAAAATTGATTCACAAGAATACTTTTCGGAGACAATTCAAAACTTTTTGCCAGCTTGTCTGTGTTCGTTACAAAAACTTAATTGAGGATTGAAGGAGCTTAGAAAATGTTTTGCTCTCAGATAGATTTGATATTGAGAACCATTAAAAAAAATTTTTTTTTTCAAGTTTCAATGATGCAAAACAATTATCAATGTTTTTCTGTTTGCTCAACTCTTTACTACTCGAGCGGGCAACATTTTTTAAACTCCCTTAAGACTCCTTTAAAAAAACTTGATACACTTTTAAGCGGAAATAGCATGAAAATAAAGTTGATACTGTAGAAGCAAAGCTCATTCGAGATGAATTTTTTTCCCGTTAAAAACTAATCCTGGCTTGACAGCAAATCCATCCTGAGTGAAAAATCAATGCCGGTTTTCAACAAAAAAATGTCTAACTATAAAAGCTTTTTGCTGAATTTGAAATGAAACAAAGAAAATCGCATTATTAAAGGTTTATCCAAAAATGATTGAAAAAAATTTTTTAAAAATTAATTAATTAATTAATTAATTTTAAAAAATTAAGTGCATTATTGATGACTTTATCCAAAAATGCTTGAAAATTTGATGAACTGTCTAGGCATCAAAAAATAAAATTATCGAGCTTTCCGATAACATTAAATTAACAAAACAATTCACACCTTTAAACTCATGCACTTCTGTTTACACTCAGTATTACATTCTTAGATATAAAACCGATAATAAAGAAAACATTTCGTCCGTTATTTTATAATTTATCTTTCTCAAAGAAAAAAATTGAAGCTTCTGTAATTCTGTGGTTTATTCATTTTATATTTACACACATTTACATTAATAGTCGTAGTCGTATTTAATATATACAATAAAAACAGTTATATTAAAAACGCATAAAAAACACAGTTTCAAAATACATACATTTTAACGATTTTTTCTACAAATAATTTGAGAGTATGAAAACTGTAAAAGGTATTGGGGGAAAAACAATGCTTGACAGCTTTATTGTGGATTTTGGTGAACATATTGCCATCGTAATATTTCTCATCTCCGGCCATGAATAATCATTGGTGAAGTCGGTATCAATATAAGTGATGTTCACAAAATAATTTTGTAATTCATCTCAGGTCATTTATTGGTAATAAACGCCTAAAAACATTTTAAAAGACTGTAAAACCACTTCAGTGGCAAGCCATAGGCGCCAGAACAACTATACAGATAGATCGAAGTTTTCAGGTGCTTGACAATCGTTTTTTAGCCCTCTGCCGATCACTAGTAAAATAATAGTCTTCCATTTCTTATACATAATTTGTCATTAATTTAAACTTGAAATTATGTTTCAATGATGTTCTTAATTCAAAAACACATTTATTACCACATAAAATGGTCTAAATATTTTTTTACTTAATACTGCGAGAAGATAATGACTATAATGTAACCAGACGAATTAATATTTATCGATAAAAGAAAAACCTACTTCACGAGTTCGGTTTTTATACTCAAGTTTAATAGTGAAAATCAATACTACATGCAATATTTGAATTAATACTATATATAATATACAGCCAAGTGTATTGTTATTCGATGACAAAGCACTTAGCGCCAATTGTTATTAAATTTTACGTAAGAATTTTTAATATTTTTTTCAAGAAATATTTCATCGTTAAATGAAATAAAAAGTTTTGACGCATTTGTTGAAGTAAGTTCGCCGGCAATTCCCAGCTGAAACCAAAATTTTAGCTCATACCAAAGTTATTCAAATTTTAAAACCAACCTAGGCTTTTTAATTCAATTCGCAACTTTATACATCCATGTTGAAAATGGACTTCATAAATGGTTGCTATGAGATAAATAAAACTACCTATATTGGAGATAAGATTTTGAGATAAGACTTTGGTTTTAACTAGTATAGTATTTAACACGTTAAAAACATGTTAAAGTTCAGTTGTGAGTACGATGTTTTTCGCTTTTTAAGTCAAAGGTATATTATCAAGAAGAAAACAAAAGCGCCATGCAAATACAGCACCTACACAGACTGCCATAATTACATCGCACAATTTATTCATGTTTTTCACTTGTTTAATAAATTTCACTCGAAAACTGAAGTATTGAAGCTGCATCTAATATATATTTCTAACAATATTTATAATAATTGAAGAATTTAGTCCTAAATTGCTTTTTTGTTTCTTGCATTGCTTGGCGAATACGAAAGGTGGCCTTTGTCATATTGAGCTAGTTTTTACGTGTCAAAATCCGGTGAAAACTTTTTTTATTATTATTATTTTATTTTATTTTAGAAATTTCTATCAGCTTTTTCTAATTTCTATCAATATTTTTGTTTTTAGTTCTTATGAATTTTGCTGTTGATAGCAAGCAGATTCAGAATGTTCGATTGTTACTTGAGCAAATAGTCGTGGAGAAACACTGAAACCACGGCTGTCTTCTCGTAAAGCCGTCTCGCTTGCATTGGGTCGTTCGTTCGAGTGAGGCACCCAGATTGGAAATCTTGCTTTAAGTTCTCTAATTAAAGTTTTTCTTATTTCTTTATTTAACAAGCAGAATATGCAAGGATTGACGGCCGAGCTTGTATACTGTAGTGGTATCGTAATAAAAAACACAATTGTAGGGATCGAGCTGAAGCCAATCTTGATAGAGAGCAATAACGTTGCCATCTGAGGGACCCAGCAGATAAGATACGCACCTACAATTATCGAGATCCTCTTTGCTGCTCTATAGTTAATTCTAAATACTTCGATAGAAGACTGCTCTCTTGGATTTGACTGATAACGGAAAGACGCCTGATTTGCACTAGCTCGAATTCTGTAAATTCGTTTGGCTTGATTGGAAGCAATCCGATAGACGAGTCCGTTCGTGATTATCATTAAAACAGCAGGCAAGCAAAAGTGTAAAACTGTGTTGAAAATTAGGTAATTCTTGTCCAATGGTCGCACACACTGTCCTCGTATGATGAGAGTTTTGCCTCCTGACCAACCAAATTGAGGCAAAAGTCCTACGATCAACGCGTAAAACCAAATCGCTACAATTATCGACAGCGCTCTTTTTCTTGTTAGGAACTCCTGGTGTCTGAATGGAAAGGCTATTACGAAAAAACGTTCTAAACTACAGGCGCACAAGTTTAGAGCGACAGCGATCACCGTTATCAAGTTTAAGTTGCTCACGAACTCACAGGCACCAACCGAATGGTAGTGCAAGGTTTGAAGCATGACTCCTTGGCTTACAGGAATTATTATCGTTGCGATCAGCCCGTCAGCCAGACCCATGCTTAGTATAAAAAAGTTGCAAATACTTCGAAGTTTGGAGTTAAATACCATTGCGAATATAATCAGAGCGTAGCCTATGAGACAAAATATTATTATAATTATTTCATAAATACTGAGAATTATGACAAGCTCCTTGGAGTAAAGAGAAGATTCTGAAATGTTAGTGGAAGATATCTTGGACATATTGGCACTACTTGCATGACGAGAAGCCATTTCAATCTTCACTACTTCTGTGGTTTCCAAGTTCAAATCCAAGTTTAGCAAGTCTTTTTTTCACTTCAACAAGAACGTCTTGATATGTCCTCAAACGTCTGCCACATACGCCGAGTTTCTTCGTCTAGAACGTTTATTTGAAATTAATAAATGATCTTTTTTCGCTTATTAGCTTTTCCACATTCCTCGGATTCTCTCGAGAGAGAGAGAGAGAGAGAGAGAGAGATTCTCTCCTCTGGTCTGAGTTAATAATTGTTTTAGCCCAAGCTGGTTTCTTCAAGGCAGGAGAACGAACCAATGAATAGACATCACCGATTTAAGTCTTGAAGAATTTTGATAAACATTAGATAAGTAAAATGCTAAACGATGGGTTTCTAGTTATTGTTGAGGTATTGTTTACTCCACCTGGACGTTGAAAAGTGAGAATTCTTTATTGCGATCGCACACCTTTAAATCTTCAAATTTGCATAAGGTAGGCGGTATAAGGTTGCTAGAAAATATTGTCCAATTACAAAAAACCAAGCTTGGAACGGTCTTATTCTTCCAATCATTGTCTTTCAAGGGATTCGATCACCCCAGTAGTCACGTCCATGAATTTGACAACGGAAGCATATCTATATATATTACATAAAGAAGGTTAATTAATCAAAAATTTATCATTAAACAAGCTCTATTCGGTGTCTGAATGTATGGAATAAAGATCGCCTGCCTTAGAAAGATATTATTTCTTGTGTAGGAAGAAAAATTGTGTGGTTCGTAAACATTTTGAAGAGTCGATTTCTAAAACCACACATGAGTTGTTTGTCATGTGGGTTTTTTTTGTTTTTTTTTAAAAGAAAATATAGTTTAAGTTCTCTTAATTTATAATACAGACTTATGCACATAAATTACTTCACTAATGTAGTCGTTTAAATTCATAAAGAAATGGATACGTTCATTTTAAGAAAATCATCTTAATGAATATGAAGATCGTTTAGTTAAACCTAAAGAAGAGTTCGTGAATGATAACATTCAGTTATCCTGTTGAAATTATCAGTCAATGGTTGTGGTTCATATACGAGAATGGACTTCAATGATGGCAGATCGAGTCTGTAAGTTTATCTTTTTAAGCGACTTCGTACATAAAACCCTCTAAATGCGCGGTTTTAGCGGTAGTGACAGAGTTGATGTATCTTTACAGTAAATTTTTATCAAAAAAAAAAGAAGGAAAAAACACACTCACAAGTGAGGATACAGTGTCTTGTATTCCCGACCAAAATAGACAGTTGTACATCCGCTTTACGGAACTTACAAAGTTTTGGAGAAAGAATTACGACAAGAAGTATCATATGTTATTATCTGATTACGAAAGCCACGTTCGTGCTCGCTTAAGGATATACGATATAAAAGCCAACTAGTATTAAGCAGGTTATCTCCAAGTTGCAATTGCATAACACAATTGTACTATCAAAGTGGACTGAACGCAGGTCGGAAGAATGATCCCAGATCACACGATAACATCCACTTGACAGAAGTAAAAAGCATTGACTACGTAGATAATAACTTTTTCTAGAAATTGAACTCACGTTTAAATAAATCATTATAAACAAATACGTAATTCGAACAGCTTTTTTCACCGTTGACATTTTTTAATGTTTTTTCCCCTCATTGCATGCAAGAAAATTAGCTAAATAGAAAAGTTATTTTAAGAAATTTATACCTTTAATAGGGGGCTATGTGAATTTTTTTTTTTTTTTTTTTTTTTTTAATATTTTTATATAATCCACAAAAGTCCGTATGCTTGATCAGCACATCCTCCACCCCAGAAAAAAAAGAACGGTTCCAAAGAAAGCACGTTTTTATTTTTGTTACGGTTGAACGTTAATCGTTGCATA
Source organism: Actinia tenebrosa (assembly GCF_009602425.1). Next base: position 39,316 of record NW_022260334.1, on the reverse strand, counting down.
AAATGATCTTTATTCAATTTTGAGAAATTCTAAACCGGCTGTTAGCAATGAGAAAGAATATTCAATATTGATAGAAATTCTCCATTTAACTTTAGTGTGAAATGGTCGTTTGAGTTTCCTTACGTGCAGTATTAGCTGAAGTTCTCAAAAACAGATAAGCGAAATTGCTCTTTTTTTCATTATAATCACATAATGCATGCGTCTATAACAACAGTCTTCAGACGTTCTTCCTAAATAACTTAGTAATGATGGTTTCTTGGTCGCCACAATGCATTGCCACATCTTCTGCAAGGACTAATCTCTTGTCTCCTCTTTGTCATTTGAGATCTATTTACTACTCGAAAGCCTTAGGCCAAAGAGGAAAAAGGAATTTTCGTGTGGATTATTACGCAACAGAGTTGAATTAATACCACTAGCTATACATTTTAAAAATATTCTTTGAGAATATAAAGGATTCAAAAGAATATACTAATTGACACATTAAGCCCCATTTACACTAGCGATTTTTGCGGCGATTTTTCACTGCGATTTTTTTGCGACATTGTCCATAATAAATAATGGTAAAGGATTTACTTGTAAAGTTTTTTTTCCGGATACCAAGATTTTCCTAGACGAATGTCTCTTTTGAAGGATGAGACAAAAGATTTCATATTTCCCAAAATTGCCACAGAAATCGCCGCAAAAATCGCCAGTGTAAACGGGGCTTTAAGGACGTTCATTTGGCAAAAGTTCTCATCGTCAGAATTTTTTGAATTTTGCACGATGAAACTACATCGTACTAGAAGTTAAATAAAATTAAACGTCAGAATACGCGGAAGTTCACCCTTTTTACGGTAAAATGCACGAAAAACGTAGAAATGGGAAGCTGTCAAAAATAAGATTTATCGTCCCCATTTTCCCCAGAACTTTAGAAAATAACCTAATGATTAGTTAACTTTTAAAAATTGCGTTAGAACTATAGAATATTATTGGGCTATAGTACTACAAGTGTGGACTTGGAGCCTTTGCGTTACGTGAAATTCTATTCCAATTATACACAAAATACGTAATTTCGATTTGATTAAAATCGTCAGATTTTTTAAATATTTCTCCTCAAAAGTCGGGTATCATAAAGTACTTTCAAAAAATGAAATAAAAAGGGGGGTCCCCGACTTTAGTTTAGAGCTATAAAAGATTAAACACGTTTTCATGAGATTTTGCTTATCGAAAAATTGGAATGATCCCATCGCTAAATTGGTGCTAAAGCAATTCCCATGAACGTCCTTAAAAGGAGGAGATTGGAAGCCAGCTTTCTTTCTTTTTTGTTTCCTTTTTCATTGAATTCTCGAATATTATTATCCAGGTTATTTATAAGCCCTTTTCATACACTCGAAATAAATTATTCATTCTCGATCCTATAAAGATATAATAATAAATAATAATTTTTTAAATTTCTATAGCGCTATATATAGATTAACTCTAAAACGCTTAACAACTAGGGGGGAAAAAATAATAATAAATATATACAAATGAAAAATATCTTAATATAAAGATATCTTAAAATTGCATTTTTGAGATGATCTTTAGTTGCTTGGAAAAAAAGCGATTTCCGCTTTTATCGTGAAAAATAACAATCTCTCTACCAAGGGCAAAGAAGAAAAAGTAAACAATCTTCGAAATCGTCAGCTCCGTGTTTATTTAGCGCTTTAGTCAAAATAAGACTAAACTAAACACGAGTCTCCAAGTCAAGTCAGGACGCTCGAGCGATTAATCTAAATAATGACTGAAGGCCGCATTAACTTGATTTATTTGTTTATATTTTTGAAACTTGGCTTGTAATCCGTTGAAGAGCCGAGCGCCACTAGACAAAATCAAACCCAAATATCGGTGACGTCACGGGTATCGCACATGCGCAGTATCTTGTGGTCACCTGAAGTATTTGAAGGTGACGTCATGGGTAACGCACATGCGCAGTACCTGGTGGTCAACCAAAGTCTTCGAAGGTGACGGCACGGGTATCGCACGTGCGCAGTACCTAGTGGTCAACCGAAGTCTTTGAATGTGACGTCACGGGTATCGCACGTGCGCAGTAGCTGGTGGTTAACTGAACAACTGCATACGTTTTCCCCGTAATATGCGCGCAATGCAAGTACAATATATATTTTGTTGGACCAACATTCAGGGTCTTGTCTTAAAACAACTGTGGAGAAGGTGCTGACTTTGTAATTACACCTGCATATGGTTAAACCTTCAAGTCTTCTCGGATAAGGACTTAAAACCGTATAGGACGCCCGTAGTCTTCACTATACAAACCTGTATAAGGCGGACGTTGAAGATTCACTGAAGACGCTGGTGACGACCATCTTCAGTGCCCTTGCTAAATACTACAAAGCCCAAAGTAATTGCCTATGCTGTYGTGTTGTCCCTACCCTCACCGGGAAAAAATCGTAAATCACAAATCCTTTTGTTATACTGAATTGTACAGATACCACTTAGCGTAAATTCACTAGCTGTTGATGTTTGTAAAATACAAAAACAACGCGTTGGTGAATTTAAAAGCTTACAAGTTGTTGGTCTCAAATTGTTAAGTGAGACACTTGTCAATTCGTCTGAAAGCAAAACTAAATTATTCCTTAAGGTGGCTGACTACTATTGAACGTTCGATTTGAGCCCACGATGTGCGCGCGCTCACAAAAACCGCTGAATAATTTTCACGATTTTATTGAAGAACTACTATACACGTTTTGCATGAACTTCAAGAGGGCAAAACACTCAAATTTTGCACGGGACTTTTTTTTTTGTTAATTTCCGGAATATAAGGTAATGTCCCATTATTTTTAATACAATTCTGTTTGTATTGTAAAAAATAATGTAAAAAAAAT
>NW_022260334.1:15723-31956 GCF_009602425.1 Actinia tenebrosa | reverse complement strand
TCTTCATGCTTCAGGTGCTGCAACACGAAACGTGGATTTTTTCGGGGTTTTTTCTCTTGTAAGTGATAGTATACAGTATATTCAAAACGCCCATTTTTGAAATGCCAATAATATGTACTTATTGACTGAGTGGGAGGGCCGTACGGGAAAATATTTGGCTCGAGGTGATGCCGTACGGATCGAGCGCAGCACGAAAAAATCAATAAAAAATAAAAGAAAGAAAGAAATAGTAAATAAAAGCTAAAAAAGAGAAAGCGCGCGGATTCGCGAATCCGGGACTTTTTCCGATGTTTTTATTAGAGCGCGCGAGCAGGGTCGTACGGGTCATATGATAAAGTTAACTCCTGCCTTGCAAACGAGTTAAATCCCGGCAAACTTTCATTTACGGACCCCGGACCCTCGCTGTCAAGGCACCAAGTGACGGTCCCAATGGCGTCCGTCCGCTGTAACGAGAGTTGACTGTAGCAACTAGGTAATGTGAATACAGGTTGCACAAAAAAAATGCTAAGTAGAGAATAAATATACTCAAGAACACAGCTGGAACTCGAAAAGGGTATCTACATTTGGCTACTCGTAGCAAAGACTGTCTCCGTTTGAAAAATTGAACCAATTTCCTCCAGTTTCCTCCGTGGTATGTCCTCTTATTTACCACCAACAAGAGATCATTAGTGCAGTTTTCGTATGACTGTGAAAAGCTCAGTGCCGTGCCGTGACCGTGATACTTTCTAGAATTTTGATTGGCTGATTTTTTTTCACGCGCAATATGATTGGTCTAAAAGTGCCGTGATCTTGGCGTGAYCGTGTCCGCGCCGTGTTTATGCCGTGTTCCGGGTATTTGATTGGATGGAGGGTAAATTCTCGTGCAATGTGATTGGTCTGGCGTATCCGTGTCACGACCGTGTTCGTGCCGTGAACTTTTCACAGTCATACGAAAACTGCACTAAGTAAGAGAGCACATCCCTGTGCCCTCCACACGTAAGCCTGAGCTATTTTAGCATGCGATTTCTGATTGGTCAGATTGTAGTGACGTCATGGGTACACATGAGATCGGCAGTGACAAGCAAGCTTCATGCAGTTGACAAACCAAACTTTATTCAATTTGACGAGAAAATGTGTTAGAGAAATTTCTGAAATGAGAATTTCTGAGAAATTCTGAAAGGTATTTGAAGGAATCCAGAAACAGCGCATGTAAAAAATACTCAGCTGAGACAACATCATTCAAGCTTGTTTTTAAATCAAAACAATGATCGCTCGATTGAGACTCATTTTTTGAAGTTGATTGCAGTTATAGATGAGAAATTCTCCACCTAAACTGAAATACAGTAAATATATTGCTGTATCCCAAGAGCACTTACTTCTGATATGACTTGAATCAATGTTTTCAAAATGGCAAGTTATCTTATGGACATCTAAAGTGAAGGTAGATTGAGCTCGATGAACAAACTTGTTGAATTCACTGAGTCAAAAGTTCAAAAACTTTAGGCTTGAGAAGAAAATTAGCATTACTGTTGGAATCAGTTGTTTACCGGTAATAAGGAAGAGGTATCAAGATAGCTGAAAACAGTCAAGCTGCTCGGAATATAGAGATTACTTCATGGAAAGCGCGCGCGTACGGGATTTTCGCACGAGTTGGTGAAGTATCTGAAATCGAACGAGTGAGCGCAGCGAACGAGTGAGATTTCAGATACTTTATTAACGAGTGGGAAAATCCCGTACAAAGCGCTTTCCATGCCGTAATTTATTTATTTTATACATACTGAGATTTTGTTGTTTTTATTTATTCACCTTTAATGGGTTCTCTAAAATATACAAAACTGCTGTATTTTGAAATTCTCCTCCGAAAAGCTAAAAGCTTGTTACATGTAAAAATATCACTATTAAAATCAAAAAACATATCTGGTACAAAGTAAATAGCAAAACGTTTAAATTCTAAACTAAATATGAAACTGTTCTTTTGAAAATAACGAAATAAGCAACCAAACTCAGTAGGTCAATGAAGTCTTATAAACTTAGTTTGTCAAAGCGGAGAGCTGTCTTCGTCTCGACGACTCAAACACACGCTTGATGCGTTTGAAGCTACATGTTGACTCTGTTGATTTGAATGAGTTATCGGTGAAAGTCGGCGACTTGTTTAAAGTTTTTATTGTTATGTYAAACTGTCCTCATTGAAAAACTGCTCCACTGAATGGACCTGCTGCAGGGAAACTAGAACTTTTCATGAATGAAGATTAACCGGCGACACTCGGTGCCCAATGCAATTTGTAAACTCGACACTGGCCTTTTTTCTATAGACGTACTTGTTATATTTCCACTCAGAATCAAAGACATGTTTTTCTGTTGTTCGTTTGAGATAGTACTGCAATTCACTGATATATCCATTAAGCTCTTCTGGCGGGATTTTCTCGACTCTTTGGAGTTGAGAAACTCAGTCAGCAAACTTACATATCTTCGTGTTTTGAAAGAGTGTTTCTGTTTTGTTTTTTGTTTTTTTGGTCTTCGATAAACTTGTATGATAGGTTTGTCTAGAGACACAAATCTTCTTGGTTGTTCAGCCATCCTCACAAATATCTCCTAGCTCTTGATTAGATAAGTTTAATTTGAACTACAAACAACTAGAATACACTGAAAATATTTGAAAGCTGCTCGACAAAGCTACTCGCGACGACCGCGAAAACACGATTCGCCTTGACAGTGGTTTGCGATTGGACGAAACGCTTTTTTCACGCGTGACAAATCGTTTCGCTTCTCTGATTGGCTAAAAAAAGTTGCGAACTTGTTTTTCACACAGGGAAATTTGATAAGAAAATCTCAGTATGTATAAAATAAAGAAGAATTAAACATAAAGGCACAAATACGCCGAACTGAGAGCATCTGGCGGAAAAAATCGCAAGTAAAACGTCCTTCAAGCAGGTAAAAATGATATCTTTTTTATTCATTTGAATCCTCAAATACTAAATTTGATTCGCTTTTTGTACTTGGCCGATATTGTGATTGTATTTCTATTGTCTGTTGGGGACTTATGAAAAGTTATGAAAAAATACCTGAACATTATTGAGGCGCAGCGAAAATTCAAGGTGCAAAATATGAAAGAAAGTTCTAGTTTTAATAGTCAAACTTTTAATTAATTCACCTTTTCTCAACTGGGGACAATGTCTTTTACATAAATCACATACCATATTTTGGCAAGCTAAACATATTTTAAATAATTGTGAAAAATCATTCCAGTGCCTCTTGTAGTTTTTTCCTCTGTGAAAACAGAAAATTTTCTTCGGCACATTTCGGTGCAAATTAAAGTTTGTTCTGATTCGTGTGTGAAACAAAATACTCGTCTTGTTCATCATCTTCTTAATTACGTGAACTTAAACTTTATTTATTATCGAAAACGCTACGATAAATGCTTTTTTCGCTGTCTTTCAATGTAGGTTCTTCGCTATTTTCATCGCTGTTTTTATCGCGCGGGTTTCCTTCCCTGGCGTCTTCGTTGTTTTTAGCTTGTTCGTATTCTGAAAACCATCCTGATTTGATCTTTTTCGATGTTCTTTTACATCAGTTGTTAAGTTTAATGTTTAATTCGTCTATGAAGAATACATGTTTAATTTCAACTTTTTTCTGATCTTGAATCTTGAAAACATTTTTCTCGTCGGAACTAAACATTTTTCGCTCGCATTGAAGTAACTAAACTCCGACCTCCGGAATCGCATGCTAAAAATAGCTCATGCGTGCGCGAGGAGCTAAAAATATATTTTCAAAAAACTTAAAAAAGGTTAGAGACCCATGTATGGGAGATGTGCTTTCTTTAACAATTAGACTACGAGGTCGAGTTTTCTGTGAGTCAAAAGATAGTCGATGAGGCGCGTAGCGCCGAATCGACTATTTGACTCAGAAAACGAGAACGAGTAGCCTAATTGTTTTAGCATAAGCCTACTATGGCATTGAAATCAAAGAATGACATTAAAAACCGACGGTCAAACGGCGGCACCGGTTTTCATTCATCTTTGCGAACTCGACTATCTGAACATATAAGCTTAACATAACTCCAAGTAGTGAGTACGTTAGCCAATCAGGTTTATGCTAATACTTAATATTTTCTTGCCACGAATTAATTTCTGAATCATATCCTTTTTATAATCACTATCAAATCCTGCAATCTGATTGGTTCAAAGGAGTGCGATTAATTCCCAAATCGCATCCTTAGGAGCTCTTAATCGCATCCTTTTGAGCTCTTAATCGCATCTTTTTGAAAGAACCAATCACAGAACAGAATTCTTATATTCAGCCAATCAAACAAGCCTTTTCAACGCGTTTGCAAAGTGTTTTTCTCTGTGAATTGGGACATTTCACACTTTTTGATAGATTGTATTTTCCGTGCTACGCGGTCGTGCAATTTTGTAATCACTTGTATGATTTTGGTCCAAATTGCACTCCACTCAGTTCAATTACCATCATTAATCTAGTCGTCCAAATGTTATTGGCTCAGGACGCGTAGCCGAGGAAGTCCACAACATATTTTGATGGCTAGATGACGAAAAAAGTGGTAATTAAGAGAACATGCCACGAAAAAAAGGAGGAGCTTGTATTTTTACCACAACAAATTAAAACTTTTATTACAAAAACACGGGTAAAATTTGAAAGAAAAACGATATTTGAAGAGCGCGCGTGATTTACTAGCGTAATTTATCGGTACGTCCTCTAGACCAAACAGAAAGCGGAAAAAATCACAATAGTGGTAAACATTATGTGTCTACAGCTATAGAGGTTTTGCACCATCATGTGACGGCAGCCATGTTGGATGGCAGGAACAATACAATCGTTTTACATAAGAAATAATTCAATCCCCGAGAGCACAGGAATTTTATTGTTCTGCCATCTAACCACAGGCAGTCCAAGCTGTATTATGGGCGTGGACACGTGATGGTACAAAACATCTATTTCAAAGAAGGTTGAATACTGCATACTGAATAGTGCATTCCAAGACCAAAGTGCATTGTGGGTCATATTGACATTGTCTAAAGTAGAATTAATAATTAGATCTTATTAACCGAGCGGGAGGTCTGTACGAGATAATCTTGACCGAGGTCGGAATGTACAGACCGAGGTCAAGATTATCCCGTACAGACCTCCCGCTCGGTTGATAAGAGTTTTATTATATGACCACTTTTCATTAAAAAGGACAAAATGTTTTCGCCGTAAGATTAATATGCGATCGGACCGGTTAATACCGGAGATTAATAACTAGCCACGCCCCAATTCTATTGTTTTATGTAGGTTTTGAAACCCAGAGTAAGACCTACATTCTTAAAGCAGGGGAGAGCGGGGCTGAATTCAAAACCCGGGCCAGGTTTTGAATTTGAAATTCAAGACCTGTCCCATTAAAACAATAGAATTGGGGCGTGGCTGGTTATTAAACCAGTTCAAAACTACGGGCTCGGACTTTCATTGAAATTCAAGACCTCGGGCTGCGCCCTCGGTCTTGAATTTCAATGAAAGCCCTCGCCCTATGTTTTGAACCTTTATATCTAGACCAGTTCGCGATGCGATCTATCCAATCAGATTGCTCGATTTGCTAGTGTCCAGGCTCTAAGATTCACGGTCACATAATAAACCAACATTATTGACATTTTTCTATAAAGGTTCGAACGCACGGGCGAGGCTTTGCATTAGAATTCTCATACTCATTAATAATTCATGAATAAACCAGCCAATCAACGGGCTATTTTTTGGGTTACATGATGTTACTTGAAACCTGGTAAAGTCCCGTGAAAGTACTGAATTAATTTTGTTCAAGTCCTTGGACTGGATCAAAATTAATTCAGTTCAGGGACATATCTGTTCCTTAAGTCTTTCAATCCTAAACAAATAACCTCCCAAATAATTAATGAGTATGAGAAGTCATTTCAAAGCCTCCAAATTGGACTGGACGGGATTTCAAGTCCTTGCAATTAATTCCAGTCCTCGGCTGCGCCTATCCTGGGTTTATAATTCAGCCCCGCTCTCCCCTGTTGATATCAATTCCACCCCCAGCTTTAAGAATCTGGGTTTTCTGCCGAATTTGAGAACCTACATCAAACAATGGATTTAGGGTGTGGCTGATTTTTAATTTCTTGTGCATCCTTGATTTCTCTTTCCATTAGATTCTTTTCCAAAATGGAGAAATGAAAATGACAAGGGCATAAAACAGCAAAAATCTCATTCAATTTTTTAATATCTATCATATAAATCTACGACAACAAAAACAATTAAAATAGGATGCTGGCTCAGCTGAGAAACTCAAACAAATCAGTACCTGATCGTACCTCAGCAGTTTATGTGCATTTTATGTGCATTTTATTCTAGGTTTTTACTATTCAAACTTGATCAATAAACTTAACACAAAAGGCAAGGATAATAATTATTGATATATGGTGAGGTCCAAAAAGCTGTTTTATTCAAGTCAGGGATGGGTTCCTGACATTAAAAAAAGTTAAATTCATAAAGTCTAATTTACAATTATCCCAAAAAAGGTTTATGAAAATAAGAGTTATTTTTTCAATGTATTGCTTCCTAATAATGTCTAATAGATTTGGTTCTACAAGAAGTTCCTAAGAGTGGGCTTGCAAAAAAAGGATTAGATAGCTAGTATTTTCTAGTCGATCAAGACAATTAYTTAGCTTTTATTGCAAGTCTCAAAGGACAACAGAGATTTAAACAAGACAGTACAAAACAATACAATAGGAAAAACATTTTTCTCTACATATCACATGCCCAATGATTCAAGATATTCGGCTATTACTCCTACGCCTTTATTGAGGTTGCCCTGTTGAGACCCTTCAGGACAGTGCCCAACAACTATAGCGGTTTTACTGGCTTGCAAAGTAACGGCTCCATGCTCTTTCTTCTTTCCAAAAACAAGTTTTCCATCTTCTTCTCTTAAAAAGTTGAACTTCACACCTTCACAGTGTATTCCACTAGCCATGAATACAGAGAAATCCTTGCTCTTGAAACATCTAGCAATATTTGCTCCTTCTGCTGCTTGCAACTATAATATAACATGAGAAAAGTTAATAGCCAAGTTTAGGTAGATGACATGTACAGTCTAGTCTTCTATCCTTTGCAGGCCCATCGCTCAGAGTGGTTTGATAATTTTTACAAACCCCCCTCTCTACCTTTGAGGGAGTACCAAAATAAAAATATTTGTTGCTATTTTAGTTTTTCAAGAAATTGCATAACTAGATTATATATTTAAGGATATATTTCCGTAAAGAATCTTGATTTTTAATGCGTAAGAGGTTATTTTAAAGGTTAACAACGTCATGTCGTGGTATAAAAACCACCTCCCCTTCGAGGTCCCAGCGACGGGCCTGCACTCATATGTCTAAAGTGCCCCTGATACCTGAGACAATACTTGTAGTATTGATTCTACATGAAGTGAATAGCTGAATGATAAAACATTTTCATATGATCTTTGAGTGAAGCATCTTGAAGATATCAAGGTTTATATTTTTGGCTGTTACGTCATCTGGGTATGGATTAAAAATACAAATTCTAAGCAAAAAAAGCAAAAAGTATTTAAATATGAAAATCATACTCATGGTTGACAAAACGTTTATTGTAAATTTGGTGTCTCATAATGTCCTGTTTTTAGCACTACAGGTTCAAACTAATCCACCCAAATGCTCCGATGACGTCACAGCCAAAAGTGAATTTCAGTGGTTTCTTGTAACTCACTCGTATCGCATCAAAACAATCAAATTTTTTTTTTAATTTAGCACATGCAGCAGCTCAAACATTTAGGCTATTGAATTTGAAATGTTATTTTTGAGATACATTTGCCATTAAGGTCCAATATTCTAACAGTGGTTATGTCCTCCTGCTCACTTAAAAATCGTTCGGTTTTCATGAAAATTCTGTCTGCCGAGTTTGAAGAAAATCTATCGAGCGCAAGTAGTTGCATATCAAAAAGGAGCAATACAAATAGCATTAAGAATGCGCTCAATGAATTTTCTCCAAACTATTAACTATTTAAAGATTTCAATTCTTTAATCCTCTCAAATCTTTAATTCAGTCCAAAATCTCCCTCGGAATATTGCTTTTTTTTTTGTACCAGTTTATCTATTGATAATTGTTCAAATGCTAGTCAGTGACAGGACACCAAACATTGTGCGTTGCACTTCAAAAACAACCCTTTATTTATCGACAATATTTATACAGAAGTGCCCAGTTCAGCAAAGCTGGTTTGAATGGGTCTCTGTATAAAGTAAACTTACAGACAGAAAATATAGTACAGAATACAAAAATTAAAGTAACAAAGTACTAAGATTAAAACACCTAACATGTAGTATTGCATGGCAAATCCTTCATGTTCTTTCATGACGACCTCACAAATATCATTACGCACCTTAAATGCATTCGCATGACCAGCTGAAGTCCAGGGTGCCCCACCGTCTAAACCAATGATACAGGCTTTGTCACAGTGAGCAGTTCCACTAGCATCTTTAGTTTGAGCAATTAAATTATCAATGTACGAGTCCCAGCTCATTATGACAGATGTATTCTAGTTGGAGAAAAAAAGATTGTCAATCATTGAAATGAAAAATAAACAACCTCTGGTCTGATCTAAGTTAGGGGCAAAGCTAATTATTTACAGATCAAACCTTGAAACATTCTTTCAGCTGATCTATAGTAAGTCAGGACATGACTAACCCACATATTGAACCCTGAAACAACCTCTGGGCTGATCTAATTAAGTCAGGGCACGGCTAGCTCAGATTGAACCCTGAAACAACCTCTGGGCTGTTCTAAGTCAGGGCATGGCTAACTGACAGATCGAACCCTGAAACAACCTCTGGGCTGATCTATGTCAGGGCACGGCTAAATCAGATTGAACCCTGAAACAACCTCTGGGCTGGTCTAAATCAGGGCACGGCTAAATGACAGATCAAACCCTGAAACAATCCCCTGGGCTGATTTAGGTCGGAGAAGATCTAACTCACAGATTGAACACTGAAACAACCACGAAAGAAAATCAGAGACCTAAAAATCCCTAGAGTCAAAGCAGAGATGTAACAAAAACTTTACTAACATGCTGCAATGTTGACCCCAGAGGCAAATCCACATCACTGTATCTACTAATTGAAATTTATTTCTTAATGTTTGAAATGCTACAATCTTTCATAAAGTTAAATGCTATGATTGGGATACCACATGACCACGTGACATTACTTGGGGCTTTAAGAATAAATGGCCATCAGAGCCTTGTAATTGCTTTTGAAGTTCACCGCTAGCTACTGCATTTTTATAAATTACCTTCTGTTCGTTCCTTGTATCTGATACAAGAGTATCTGATACAGGAGCGGATGTAGGGAGGGGTGCAGGGAGAGTGCACCCCCCTCTCCAGATGAGCTGATATCTACTGCATTATTTTTTGTTTGAGTTTGCAAACAAAGGGTGCACCCCCTCCTGAAATGAAAATCCTGGATGTTGCACCCCCTCCTAGAAAAAACCTTGGATCTGCCCCTGGGTTCCCAGCCAACTACTTCAGACTTATGACCACTTACTCCAAAACAGTCTGAAAGCCCTATAAATAAGCTCTCCAAATGACCACAAGAGTTAATCAAAATTCAAAACTCAATTGAGAGTTACTTTGGGTGCTAAAAGTTGAGTAATTTTTGCTAACAAAAAGCTTTTGATAGAAATTTAAAGTGTTGCTATAACAACCAAGACAGCTGATAATAAGCCTTCAATGACACATGCATCTAACTAAACCATGAACCACGTGACTTTCAACACGAAAGTTTTAACTATTTCGACAGCCACACACACCTAACGATTAAATTATTTTTTAACATATCCTAGTTATCACATTTATTGTACATTTAAGGTGGCTACCTACTTTTGAACGTTCGATTTGAGCCCACGATGTGCGCGTGCTCAAAAACTGCTGAAAAATCTACAAKATTTTATTGAAGAACCATACGCGTTTTGAGCTTCAACAGGGCAAAACCCTCAAATTTTGCAAGGGACTCTCTATATATTAATAGCTCATTCGAAAAAACTCCTAAAAATCTAGGTTATATCAACATTTTAGGAAAAGTTTAAATCAGTAACACGTGAAAAAATAGACTTTAGTAGGGATTTTCGTTCGACTTTGTGAGATTTTTTAAGAGCACCGAAACTACAAAATATGACAAATCAATGTATCTCTGTCTTTTTGTCTAAAAAATCCATGTATTATTGTAGAATGATTGACTTGCCTTCATTCGTGCAATCATATAGTCTGCAAATAACTATTATCTTATGAATCTTAATTTTTTTCTAATCACTTCCGGTGGTGCAATTTTTACTCCAAAAGCTTGTGCGTAGGCTTCAATTAAATGCTAATTATCTTGAAAATGAGCTCAGGACACCCTATTTTTCTTTCCAGATTTGGAATCAGCATTAAATTTCGATTTGGAAAATCGAAGTCAAGGAATATGGCAGTATTTCAAGATTGGAAAGAAAGTCTAATTTTGTTAAATACTTAAATATTATGAATTTAATATTACGAATGAAGGACTTGAATTTATAGAAAAGCAATATACACAAAGATCAATGTCTTGAACACTTCCATTTTTTTGTCACTTTTTACAATGCATACCGGAAATCATCCCTCAAGTCAAATGATAAAAGAAAGATTCATCTTGAACACTTGGAGTACATTGGACTCGATGCCTCACTTTAGAGGGTTTTAATCCATAGCAAGTTCAGAAAATTATATAATAAACTCGAATTGTTCATGGTTCAAGTGTTCTTGGTCTTACTTTCGAATGCACTTGTTTTGTTAAAGTGCCCCTCACCCATAACTCAATATTTTCAGTATTGATTCTACATGAAGTGAATAGTTGAATGGTGAAATATTTTCATATTTGAGTGATGCATCTTGGAGATATCAAGGTTTATACTTCCAATATGTTAATGAGTGTGACATCATATATAGGAATCTGAGTTTATTTGTCATCATTTGTCAATTGAAACAATGAGTATTATGAGATAACAAATTTACAATAACCTTTCTATAAACCCTGAGTAAGGCAACTGATATTTTATACAGGATATTTTACTGGCCCAGAAAAATTTTGTATATCTAATAATGCCTATAATGTCATTGCACTCATAAGCATATTGGAAGTATAAACCTTGATACTTCCAAGATGCATCACTTAAATCATATAAAAATATTTCACCATTCAACTATTCACTTTGGGTAGAATCAATACTGAAAATATTGTTAGGCATTACAGGCACTGTAATAGAACTTTACCGTCATCAAAGCCTAGTTAAACATCATATAAATTAGGTCTGCTATGATTTCCATTTCATATCACTGGTTTTCTTTTTTTCATCTTACTTCTAGTAAAAAACTTTTAAAAATAATAACTGAACGAAATTTTCACATCTAAATATTTAATCAGAGGCTCAAAATCCATATTTCATTAATTGTTTGTAATAATATATCTCACAAGCTTGTTCAAAGAGTACAATTTTTTAAAGTAACATATATTTATCGTCTATCCTTTTAGTTTGAAGATCTAAAATATACTTTTCTCTTTAAAGAAAGTAGAGTTCATATAAATGAGATAATATGTATATTTCTGTACTACATATTAAGCGAGAAAGACGTCCAACATAGCAAGATTTAACAAACAGCTGAAAACCCTAATCCTAATCAAAACTACTAATGATAAGAACTGGGAAAGCAGACTCCTTGAAAAAAATAAATAAATAAAATAAAACGTTTTCCTAGATGTTGAAAATTTGACCTTAAAGTCACTCACGTAGAAAATTTTACAAGAATATGCTTGGTTTTAAAAAGCTTTTAACGTCACACTGCCATAAATTATTAAAATGTCTTTGTACAAGTCGACTATTGTACAAAAATAAGTTCACTGTCCGGGTAACAAGAATATAGAATATTTAACCTTCGTTAAAATTTAAAAGATATGGATATTGCTTAAAATTGATGTGGACCTCTATAAAATACGTTGTAAAATCAAGATCCCACATTAATTCATATACAAATATTTCACGCCACGACTTTTGATCATGTTTGAATTTCAAATACTTGATAATAAACTCAGATATGTGGATACCCAGCCAGCGATCGGGAGCTCAAGGCTATGATCCCGAGAGGTTGAAGATTGAAGCATTAAAAAGACGATTTTTGGGTGTCTTCAAAGGCTAAATTGTGATTCTAGTTGTGTCAATAAAGAATTTGTTTCACATGCATTCCTTTACTGACTCTAACGCAATCGTTCACCCAGCATTCAACAAGTCGAATAAACGAATACCAGATCCTTAAAACAAAATTTCAAGCTCCTAACACTCAAGATTTCGAGGTCTAGATCTCGTGATGAGGGATTCGAAGCGATGATTGAGGATAAAAATGCAAAAAAGTATTCTTTAAATAGAAGAGAATTTTCCATGTTGCAGGAATCCTAGTTCGATTAATGGTACGCCACGTTAGAATGTTCCAATATTTCTCTCTTAAATTCACAGCAACATCTACCGAGGATAGTGCTTTCAAAATTCATACGATCTTGGTGGTCTTAGCAAGAAATTGAACAGAATCATCAATAGAATGATAACGATTCTTCAAAAAGGTTAGAATATACAGCACAACGACACGCCGTCTTCCCCGAATGGTTCCTTCGCGACTCGCCACGACAAGAATCATTTTTCTGCAAATGACGCACTAAAAATCCTCAAAAACTCCAATTTTCCTACCTCTGAACTTCCTATGAGATATATTTAGCCTATTGATGAGAATATAAAGCGTGAAATTTAGAAATAAAAGGCGTAAAATGCTTAGAAAGTTTGGATTAGCAATTGCGAAAGCGGTGTGGCTAGAACGGAAACAAGCCAAGCTCAACTTCGAATCGATTTGACTTAAAATATTCAAGCTAAAAGCGCTGAATCTCTTACTTTCGAACCCTGAATCTGTTAACCAACAATAGTACTAGATAAGTAGGGGTGAGCTTACCTGGAATTGGGAGTAAAAAGCCGAGAAAAATCCACAGAGATTCAAATTACTTCTCTTCCGTGAGCTACAAGAAAGAGGACTAAGAAGGGGCGCGGTGTACGAGACATGCAACGAGCCCGCGAGCACCCTATCACGTGATCCCGCCATTAACATGCAATTATATTACATAAGTTCCGGTTCCGGTCTTAAAGGGCCTTAAAACATTCCGTAAAACTATACCTATAACCATAGTTAACTATGATATAACTCAAAAATAGTCTAAGACTTAAATTTACAATCAATTAAAACAAATCTTTTTTTCCCTTCGAAAAATTAAATTATCCGTAATGACTTCATTTGCGGTCTTAAAGGACCTTAAAAATTGAAATAAAATAAGACTTATGAAATAAGGGTATTCTAAAAGCTTTCAAATTTCATACGTATAGAGTGATTTTATTCAACCCGTGAAATAAGTGTTAGCGTAAGAATCATTAATACAAACTAGTACAAGTTATTACTCATTAGACTTTAAAAAACGAAGTATAGTAAAATACAGGCAATAAACTTTCACTGCAATACTTAGTTGTCTCACTAATAGCCTCTATTACATATTAATATGCGTTAATAGAAGTTAATAGCTAAATTTTGTTTCACGGGTTTATGAAAATCACCCTATATAAGCCTGAAGGGAGATGACGTTTTACATCCGTCTCTAGACCATAATCCTTTTCACACTGTTTTTGTTCTTTAATTATGACTATTGTTCTTGTGTTCTCTAAGGAATCAAAAATTTTAATATGAAAGAATTTTAAAAACTATTATGGCATAGAGTCGGGGGTAAAACGTCATCTCGCTTCAAGGTTATTGTATTGTACGATTCTTGCTAAGAAATGCATGATGAAGGACACGTGATATTAGTAGTAATTACCTCATTTCCGGCGTATATAGTCGTGTGATATGATTATTATCATTTTAATTCGTAAAAGTGAACTAAGTTCCGGTGACGAAGCAGACATGCCTAGACATAATCCTAACTGATAAATTGATATTTATCGAAAATATTGCTTCGAAAATACGGCTATCAAAATTAATGTTATTCCTATTCTCTATGGTTTTCTTCGTTTACTCAACTGTAATTTCTTTCTAATTTTTTTCAATCAATCAAACATTCTGTTTGACGGAGATGACAATAAACTAGCTGAACTGTATACCTTAAAGTATTTGGAACTAATATTGGCCTCACTAGGGGGTCGTTTGGTATCGAACTTACATAACCATAAGACTACCATAATCTCAGCGTTTATATATATTTAAACATATTTGAACCAGTAGACAAAGACTGAATCACTTATAAGAACCTTTACCTAACGAATATTGACCGCTGTTCAATTTCCATGTCTTTTCACGTCAAATTTTCAAATTTTCCTTTTAGAATGTGTTGATTCATCTATTGACGTAATGTTATGACTAAGTCCGTCAACCAGTCTACTTTGCCTCCCTAATCACTTTCAATGACGGCTAAAATTTATATTCGAATTGTCATGGTTGATTGGGCTATTTGTGTCTTTGTTCAAGGCCAGAATGAACAGCGGTTGGAGTTCCTGTGGTTTTCATTTAGGTCAAATAACTATAAGCTGACCGGAAGTTTCGAATCTATTCAACAGGTAGTCCAGACATGAAATCACAAGTATCTACCGATCCTAATCAGATGTCTGCTATCTGAGTGACTGACCTCTGATTAAGGCATGTTTAGTTCATGAGCAGTTTTCGTATGACTGTGAAAAGCTCACGGTACGAACACGGTAGTGAAGCGGCATCAAGTGATACGCCAGCCTAATCCCATTGCAGGAAAATTTACTGTCCATCCAATCAAATACCCGGAACACGGCATAAACACGGCGCGAACACGGAACCCCCCCCCCCCAATATTATTTTGGTAATTAATGGTCGAAATTTGAAAGAAACAGTAAAATATTAGAAATTACATCGAACGACTGTTTGTCTCTTCTCGTTTAATTTTGTTTCAGTTTTTTGTATATTTACTACTTTTTTCACCTTTTTATTCTGGGTGCCTCCCAATTCCTGTGATTCTCGCTAGGTCCCGGTGTAATGCTTTCTTTATTTCTCTTTTTATGATTTTGCTGTCGTACTCTCTTTCCTTTTTCGTTTTTCAATCTCTGTTTTTTTCTCAGCTTCCATTTCTATTTCCCAATAGACCGTTTTCTCAAGGTTGCGTGCGCATCCAACTTGACTTGCCACAAAACTGAAAAACGCAAATTCAGTAAAATTGAGAAGACAGTTTTATATTTAAAGAGGAGAATAATCGATTTTATGAATTCTTATCGAGAAATTTCATAGAACTGAATGTATGATAATGCTATGCTATGGCTCCGGTGTAAGCCTTTTCCCCTATCTATGAGTTTACTGTCAGACCTTCCTTCCTTTTTCGTTTTTCAACCATTGTTTTGTTTCTTCTCTTTCTCCCCAATTTCCCTTTCTATCTCATTCTTTTTCTCTTTCTCTTTTTATCATTTCTATCTCGTTATTTTTTCTTTACTTTTGTTCCACTTTTTATCCATCAATTCTATCCCAACTCTCTATTTCAATTCGTTTTTTCATTTGCCATTTAAATTTCTTTCCCATTTCAGTTCACTTTTCAAACTCTTTTTCTTCCCTTTGTTCCTATCATTCCCTTTTCTTTACTCTTCTTTTTCAATCAGTGTATTGTTTTCATTTTCTTCATTCAACAACAGTTCCTGTCTCTGTTCTTTTTTTGTTTTAAAATTGAGCTTAAATACAATTTTTTCGCAAGTCCATGCAAAACCCTTAACTAATAATAGTTCCTTGATACTAAAATGTCGCGTGATTAGAAATATGATTCAGACTTTCCTTCCGGTTTGGTCAGAAAATCATCTGGGAGCTAGCAAGTCTATCTAAGTACTCTTAAAAAGCAGTTATCAGTAATTATTACACGTGGTTTTCTTTCATGGGTTTTTAAAGATCGGGCAGATAAACAGACTTCATCAGTCACCATGAAACGGAAACCTTTCAAATGTAATGTTCATTGATAGCGACGCGTGGGTGCCGCCATCTTATTTTCGCGAACCTATATTGTGTGGGTCAATCCAAGGGGCCTATGCAGACTAGAATGTTAATTTGTTGGTTTATTAATAGTTCTCCCTCGAAGGGTACTTGTGTTTAAAACGTTTTACGGATATAGTTATCTTATGTTCAAATACACTACAATCTCTCTCTCTCTC
>NW_022260323.1:191192-206132 GCF_009602425.1 Actinia tenebrosa | reverse complement strand
TTTTTTTTGAGTTGTCTATCACTAGGGCTTTCACGAAAAAAAATATCAAGAAAGATATCCCGCCGTGTCTGATATACTTTCGATATACTTGTATGTATATTTGAAATGGCCATAATTTTTGCAAATGGCTGTATACATATACATACATATATATATATATTTGTAATTGTCGTGTCAGAATTACCGCGCAAGATTAGCTCATAGCCTTTGATTGACGGCGAAAATATAATCAAGGGAAAATATTTAATAGATAATTAAGTCGTTATATTTAATAGTTGTTAAGTCGTTCACTAACAAGCTGGCTTGGCATAACCATCCGCTGGCGAACGGTCGTTCATTAAGGTTCATATATTTTAGGTAACGAAGAAACTACTCTTTTACAAAACCATACCAAATAACGCTAAATAACGCTAACTACACCTCTTAGAAGTAGCTAGCTTATGTTTTTCCGCGCATTCAAGAAAAGAATATATGCGTGGCTATTCTTTTCGCACTTCTTGATGGTTATCTTGGTTCTACCAAATTTTAGGTCAAGAACCGCTTCAGTCTTCTCTCTCTTCATGTTAAAAACATACTGTTTATACCATTATTCAGAAATAACTAGATTTTCCTTTTTATGATATTTAGTGGGTTAAGGATTATAAAACTATTTAATATTCTTGTTCTATATACTGTAGACCCCTGGCATGCAGACTACCTGCATGAGTCCAGTCATATAGCTTGGTCAAGCTAAGCGAGTACTGCTCAGTGTACACCTGATTATAATTGTAGTTTTATCTTCTTTTCGTGACATTCGAGGGCGAATGTTCTCGAAGGGGAGAATAATATGTAGAAGGGAAAAATATAATCAAGGGAAAATATTAGGGGAAAACATTCTTGAAATAGAAACTTATTTGCTAAACCTTCTTTTTATAACAAATTTAAGTGAAACTTCCTTATTTTAATGACTTGTCAATAGACAACCTATCATTGACCAATAGTCAGTCAAATATAATGACTTGTTCATTAACCTGAGGGTCAAGGATGTTTGTTTATTGACAAGGCCTTCCAGTTTTAATTAGGAAGTACTTTTTGTAGTAAGCAACAGCTGCAGTACTTTTCCAGTAAAAACGTGTTTTCATCATGTACAACTTTGTACATGCGTACTAAAAAAGAGCAGGGCTGTTTATTGCATAAACAATCACTTCCCAAGCCTTCTTCTGATCTCTTGTTCAGAATTATCTTATTTGTGACTTGAAAATATTCTTATTATAATCTGTTCTCTATTACTTAAGCYAGCGAGCTCCATCGACCGATTTTCAGGGTCAGCTCTTAGAACTGAGTGCTCGTACATCACCTGTCTCAAGCGCTTACATCATACGTGGCCTAACTGGTTCAATCTAGTTTGACCTAGTACAAACCGCTTATGTGACGTAGTACTAGTACTAAATACGAGCTCTCTCAGGGTTAGTAGTTAGTTGCAGTTATTCTTCAGTTGTAGCAATCAATCGCAGTTGTAGTAGTCAATCGCAGTGAGTTGCAGTTGCAGTTATCCTACAGTCAGTCACAGCTAGTCAAGTCAGCATACTCTACGCTGTACAAGACAACCAAATAAAGCTATCGTGCTAAAGAGCGTCTGGTCCAGAGGAAATCTTTGTGTCCGTAGGGAAAGTATCACTCCCTCACTTCCCGACGTGACATAGCACTTTTTAACTCGTGGATACGCAAAGCGTAGAAACGAGTTCTTGTGAGGGGTCTATGCCGTGCCTGGGGGRGAGGGGGGACTCTGGGAAAAAAGTACCGGGGATGCTCGTCGGAAATGTTCAAAAAGACCCCTAAAAGATACCGAAAGTCTTTAAAAAAGGGCGTGGCTGAATAATTTTTAACCCCTAAGAGATACCACAACAAATGATATTGAATTTCATATACAAAGCGCCTAGGATAAGCCAGTATCGATGCGCGCTTCTCTCCTTTTCCGACACCCTAAGAGATACCAGAAAATAATGATTTTCAAAAATTCGCATTTAACACCCTAAAAGATAACAAATCGCGAATTTTTACCCCTAAGAGATACGACGAGCATCCCCGGTACTTTTTATCGGAGTCTTTTTAATTTTTTAATTTCAAGACTCGTAGGAGAGTCAGATTTCAAGCTCTGGAGGAATTTATTCTCATAGAGAAAGGTCAAAGTCACGGCAGTATTCAGCAAAAAACTTCTTATTAAATCGATCGAGCGAAGTTTTATTAGAACAGTTATATTTACCAAGTAACTTCTTTAAAGTGCCTATGACCTTTATAGGATTATGATCAATTTTGATTTTCTGTGTGCTGGGGATGAATAAACAAAAATTTTTTTTTCGATTGACTAAATATTCTCGGAGATATAACGCCCTAAAGTACGCAGTTTTGCCACGCCCCATCGATTTGGACGGGATAAAGGGGAACTGGGACCGAGCAGAGTCTCGCTGAGTGTGACGTCACAACAAGAACGAATGTTTTGATAAGCAAAGATTCTTTCTAGTTCTTCGGTCAGAATATGAGAAAATGCCGACTAGATGTGTTGTTGCTGGGTGCTCAAACACCCCAGATTTTACGAAAGGTATATACTTGCATAAGATACCATTTTATAACGACAATCGCCCAGAAGCAAAGTCCAGGAGGAAGCAATGGATTGATTTTGTGAAGAGAAAGCGAGCAAATTTCAACCCCTCGGCTACCTCCTTCATATGTTCTACACACTTCCTACCAGAGGATTATAATCAGAGATTTGATTTTGTCTCGAAAAATCGTCCTCAGTTAGTTAAAGATGAGGTTGGGTTTGTTGCCAGCAACCATGAAGAGTAAACCAAACTGTCGGATTGTAATCGCCGAAAGGTAAGTGTCGCTGGTCAAATCTCCAGGAATGTTTACTTGTTCGATAGTTCTAATTCTCTGATTTTATTTTTCAAACTGTTTTTATTATCTATTTTCCAAAGGTTTTAAAAGATGCCATTGCCTCCGTGTCTTCACCGAAAGAAGTTGAGTTGCCGGTGCGAGAAGTAGTCGAACAACAACAATAATTTTAATCTAATACAACATATTGGTGGCTAGTTGTAGGAAAAAACATAACATATATTTTATTTTTGTACTGAAACTGTGTCAGTAAAAGGTATTATTGAGCAAAATATTGACTAGTTTTTTTATTATTGCATGCATCTTTCGTAATACCTACAACATAGAATGATGATAATAAAGCCAAACTTATTAACCCAAGTTTACAAAACACTTCAACTTTGAGGTTACGTTTGTTTGTTGTTTTTTTTTTTTTTGGAGGATGGGTGTTAATTCAGTAAGTCCTATTTTTAAGTAACTATAAAACTGGGGCCAGCTATAAACAATGAAAGAAACTAGCATGGAACTATTTGACAGGATAAAACCCAGGTGTCATAAACTTCTTCATCAGAATATTCCTGTTCGCCGGGATATCCATGAACGGCTTCGTCTAATTCTTCGTCCTCGAGGTCGTAAATACTCTCATTCTCGTCGCTTGAATCAAAGTATTCATCAGCATTATCARTGGATTCCATCTYACAGCCTTTCTTTGACWACTGGTTAATTTCAAAGATACAAACAGGCAAATAAAGCGAGCAAAACAGGTAAAAACACTGGAAAGAACAACCAAGCTCTACTTTGTTTTACTTATTGGAAGCCGAGTCGTTCTTGTTGTGACGTCATTCGACGCCAACTAGGTACCAGACCTCGCAATCCCGTCCAAATCGATGGGRCGTGGCAAAACTGCGTACTTTAGGGCGTTATATCTCCGAGAATATTTAGTCAATCGAAAAAAAAAATTTTTGTTTATTCATCCCCAACACACAGAAAATCAAAATTGATCATAATCCTATAAAGGTCATAGGCACTTTAAGAAAACAATCAATGATGGATGTATATCGTAAAAAAAAAAAAAATAGCAAAAGACGAAATAAAGAACAATTCCATTGAAGTCTTGAAGAAATTTCGGCCAGTTTTGTCATCCAAATATTCCGTTCTGAATAAAAAGTAGATTGAACGCTGGAAATCAATTTTTGCTAAGCTCTATTTTTTTCTTGTTCTGTATTGTAAAACCAATAAAATACGTAAAAAATATATCTAACTATTCGCAAAATGCCATTTCATGCATGATTTGCCACCAATCAGTTCTTTGTACTATTGGAGGGAGGCCGAGGTTGGAGCTTCAGATAGGAGAGTCATCAGTCAAAAATTAAAAGATTTGTGGAGAGTCCATAGCTTTTTAATTTGACAAAAGCAGTTACCTTGTTGAAATAATAGGGTCATTAATTTCTTGCTGAGTGAAAGTGGCAGGGCTACAATCATTTTTTAAACGTTTTCTTCGAATCCTTTAACCCCTAAGCAACAAACAATTGGAAACCTCAGAATTCCAATTAGGTCCGTTGGTAATAACTCGCCCTATGGGTCCTATAGCGTGCTCGTGGAAACGACAAAGGAATTTACATAAGATTTAAAAAAAGGAGGATGGAAAATAATTGCATGTAAGTATTAGACTGAAGGCAATTATTTCGTGAAATATAGTACTTCACTCTATAGGGAGGAGGTGTGAGAATTCGAATTGCGTGCATTCGGCTGCTAAAAGGGGGAGGTGCCAAGCCAATGATTCTTATGCAACATCATATTGATGGGTTGCAAGCATTCCCTAGAGAGTCAAAAGACAATAACATGGCACTTCAGGACATAAGAGGCAATGTCTGTAAATCATCAAACATAATCAAAAATCGGTGGCCACGTTAAAAAAATTGGATTTTGTTTATATTTGGTCCAAAGATGTGGAATACCACCCAAATATATAAACGTACTGATGTTCATTTTGAATAATCTTATCTTTATTTTGAGAAAATCGTAAAAACCGATTTTGGCCGTCGGTGCCCTCCGTTCAACCTAAAGCCGAGGTGAAAATGGTAGGTCTGGGAAAGGCGCTCGCGTATAAAAATGAAGCAAACTAGAAAAGTTCTAGCTGTTTTTGGAATATGGTAAAGGAAATATTAATGATAATTTTAAGCTAAAATATAAATAGGGAAACGCGTTCTAATAAATGAAAAGGAACTTTTTACAAACTACATTTTTCGGGTTCTAAAATATTTAAAATTCACCCTTAGTTGGCAAAGCTCATTTTCATGTGCACCGGGTGTTCGGATTTATCTGAAATTCCAGCCATAATACCTTCGAATGTTAAGCTAAATCATATGTAAAATTCAGCTTGGGTTATTCAATGGGTGCTTTATACGAAACTCTCGAATTCAGATAAATTTGGGTTGTTTGGAAGCTTATTCCGATCAGAATTAAAAACAACTAAGATATACAAATATAAGTAAAAAAAACTATCATTATTAATATTAAAGTTGCCGCAGAAAAAAAGTAAGGAAAACGAAAAGGTTTTTGATGGAGAAATCCATGTTTTGCTAGTTTTATATAAGTAATAGTCTTTGATTGTCTGCACGCCAAGTTATTAGCTTCGTCAGTGGGAGATTTTATATAATGTAAAGTGTATCCAGAAAACCACAGAAAAGACACTTTGTTTTGTTTTTGTTTTAGTTCTCATTTACTTCAACTTATTGTACTTAGCAAAAGAATCAAAAAAGAAGGGAAAAAAAGAAGGATAGAAATAGATATGTTCACTTATGTAGTTATTCTATTCATATTAGTTATGTTTCAAATTTTTCAAGCTGTTTATGCCGAAATTAAATAAGGCGTTCACTAGTACTATTTTAGGAGATATTCACAGTCGTTTTTGTCCCATATCGACTCTACATAGCCTTTTTAACAAAACAGCTATAGCTCTGCGTGTGTTAGGAAATCAATTCTCGTTTAAGAAAATAACATGAAATATTCAGTCATACTCTCTTGTATTCTCTCATAGAGAGTGTGTTCAACGGCACGCTTTAAAAATGTTATGACCGATATTACTTTTTTCTTATACAAAAATAAGTGATGATAATGAAAAGAACGACTAGTAGTAAGACATTTTACTCACCATTTGCTTGATCATAATAATTTTAATCGCAAACCATAAATGCTGGTATATATTTTAGCTTTAACCAGGAGTTTTAACACGACATGGTTTCTTTAACAAAGCAGTATAAGACAGTTAATTGATCAGACTAAATCAAGTAAACGGATAAAGAGACCGAAAGAACGAGAAAACACTTATATACCGAAGCAAACTAGTGCAAACTTGACGAGGACTGACTAGGAAAACTAAGTTCAGGACGGTGATCTTATACTACTAATCTGAATGTTAAATGAGACGGGGAAAAATCTGATAAGTCAGGAAACAATGAGAAAACAATGAAACAAAGAGACTAAAGAAATGAATTTAACCAATGATATTGAATCACATAACTAAACAAATATTCTCGTGCCTACAAAATTATCTACAGAAATGTTAACTTAAATTATTGAAAGAAAGTCTTCTTTAAATGAATCCTAGGAAAATTATTTCTCCATCTTTGACTAAATGCAAGAGAATATTTTCTTGCTACATGTAAACATTCTTGCTACTGTCATATGTTGCTGGCGTGATTTCTGCTCTTAAAATCCCGCGGGTATCCCTCAATGTAGATATGCGCAGTGTGCGCGGTAGGTGACGAGACAACGCCTTTAATTATGACTCCAGTTTTATTCCGGTTTTTCGAATCGACGTCATACGCGGCCAGTTTAGGACGGCATTTAGTAAAGTTATTTGACGTCGCGAAGGAATACAGTAATTATGAGTGATACAATTAAACCCAAAATATATCCAAAAACATTTGCAAAACAAATTAATGGCAAAAACAAAAATGAATATTTTCTATTTATATATCTGTCTTTTGTATTTTTTTGTTATTCTATTATTTTTTGAACTGATTGTTAGCCTATATTTCAAAAACTTTTGCTGTTTGTTTGGTTTATACACGCCCAAAAACCTACTACTATAGTCTTACTTAGCTGATTTTACTTCTTGCTTCGCTTGCTTTTGTTGCTCCACTCGTCGATAAATTTGGAAATTGAGCTCTATTCCACACCTATGTACTTGCGTTTGTTTTCTTTCTTTCTTTTAACAGGCAAGTATACAAAAGAATGAACAATTCCGTAAGAAATTATTTGACAATTCTTTTGTTAAGTTCCTCCAACATGGCCGCCGTGAAAACCATCAATATACAATTTCACATTGCATAACTAAAGATGGGATTATATTTACTTGCATTTGTATTTTGAAGCAAAACAAAACCGTTTTTTAGCACGTATTCACTGTATACCTTGAGTTCTGGATATAGGATACTGTTCAGTACAGTTTTAAATCCTGTTTTATGAAGACTATATTCTTTATTATGAGATCTTTATCGACCAATAAGCCAACATAGAAGTACCTTACTCGTATGCGTAAGAGATCTGGGATTCTAAAAATTGTAAATTTCAAAAGATGTTAAAAGGTGCTTAAAAAAAACGAACAAGGTCTGTACTACGGATCTATGCCAGGGCATGGATAACTCACAGATGTACATGCTGATATATCACTTTGATAAAGACCTTGGGGAAGGCTCTGCTGGATGGCAAATAAACTTGRGATTGCTTCGTATCTTGAAATTTAAAATATTTTATGAGGGGAAAAAAGTATTTTTGAAAACGTTTTGGATATAACATTAGTGAATCCAGTAAATGTTATTCAAATAACTGTAACAGTCACGTGATTATGTCCTGCAAATGGCCTCAGAAATATGTTAACAAGGATATAAAATAAATGAATACAAAAAATTCTCCACAAAAAAAAATAGTCATTTAGATCAAAAATAAATTACAAGCCTCCAAGCTGATATTGTAAATGAATTATTTTCCGGTTTTATTTTCGTTTCTTTTCTCATTGTTAAGTTATGATATTAAGAGAGAATTCTTTTCGTATTCAAGCAGTGAACTATTTTCTTGAAGAAACACTGTTGTACCAGGCTAAAATCTTGTTATTTAGAAAGTTTGACTTGTTTGGAAGTGAAGATGATCGATGAAAGTGGAATCAAAGCGTTTTAACCCAAAGCAAAATTTTTATTCGAGAATGAGGCTTAGGGCCTTCATTTGCTTATTTCCCGAATATTTTCTATAAAAAAGCCTGACAAAGCAACATGATAACGCAAATGCAACAAAACATCTTTATACAGTTGAAAATACCGCTTCAAACAGGMATTTTATCATAGTACATCAGTTTTTAGCTGTTTTAAAAAAGGTTTTGAGTGTTAACCCAAAATGAAAATTGGGATTGCAAAACTCATACGAAAGTCATCTAGTTTTTAGCGATTTTTGCCATTATTGCTCATTATTGGAAAAAAAATTCCTCTTAATCATTGATAAGGAATAATGCTAAACGAAAAGAAAGAAAGGAAAGAAAGAAAGAACAGAGAAAGAAACACCATCAAACATGGACAAGCTGACTTTTTTACAATGCACTATAACCAACATACGTTTCATACATTTTGCGCTATTAATTCTCACAGATATATTTACCCTCGTTCCAGAGGCGCTTAGTGATTTAGTGGCGGGGAGAAGGGCGAAGAAAGAGAAGGAGAGAAGAGGGAGAGAGAAAGCGCGCTTTCTCCCATCCCTCCCCTTCCTCCCTCCYTCCCTCCTCCCTCCCTCCCCCACCACCACCTCTCCCTCTCTCGTTATGCAGCAACTAATCGTCTCTGGAACCAGGGTAAGAGATATTCGCTATTTAATGATTTTACTTTTCACTGCGGATCCTGTGATGACGTCACCATTTTGTAATTTCTATATTGATTATCTCAAAAACGAAAAGAGATATCACAGAAAAGTAAATGCCATTCTTATTCATTTTTATAAGAGGTTTCAAATCACAAAGGCATCCTGTAGGATAGTGCTAGGCACTTTCAAATATTAATTATGTTTACAACATTTGTGACTGATAATTTCAGAATATGACTAGTTTTAGTTAGAAACTTTACCGTGCCACCAAAAATATTCATTATGTTTTGCACTAAAAACCAGGCAAGCAGATGTGAAGTAAAAGGCCATTGTTATTAAAGCCAGATTCCCAGTTCGTTTCTTATCATTATCATCACTTTAACAGTAACATATGCCATAGAATTTAATGAGTAGAGAACATCCTGCGAGCACGGCCAAACTAATTACTTGAATTCGATTGAAATAAATCGACCTTCCGCGAATTTCCCTCAGTGTCCGGGAAACAAAAGCTCCAGCTCGATGTTAAACTTGACGAGTTACATATTTGATTTTGTCACTCAAATGAATTCTGAAAAGATGTAACAGTATTACTGCCATAACTCTCTATTATTAGTGGCTATAAGTTGGCTTGCCTCTTTAGATAGCGTTACCTATTTTGGGAACAAATACCAAACCGAATCAACCTAATTGCAAGAACGTTGTGATATAAAAATGACTATACAACAAAATAACGAAAAGGAATTATTCAAAGAAAAATCTATTTTGATAGTAAAGCCCCCTAGATTGCTGAGGATATTATAACCGATTCTGGAATATACCATCAACGTAATCTCAAAAATGTCAGTCTACCTTCAAAACAAYGAATAAATTACATCCGTTTTGTCTTATCCCTATTTGTTATTTAATTTCTTATAATACGACGTTTACCTCTTAATTATAGTGAACACCTATTCATTGTCGGTAAATAAAAAGGCCCAGGCTTGAAATACCAAACAATTCAATATGCTGCGGTCAAAAAAAGCTATCTATTATCTGTCTCTTTTTCACGATATATTTTTCATTATATAAGACCTCCCAAGACTAACGGCGTTCTAGAAATTGGCGTGCGTACAATCAAAATGAACAGTCGCGTTTCTGTTACAGCTGAAAATGGACTTTTTAATGAAAAAGTCTTTGGCTATTTTGGTTTAGTTCTGTTTTAATTGCATATCTTGGTTATGATTTTGTTACTGTTATATATGCTAACAGATGCTTGATGAGAGCAGCCAAAGCCCCTAGTTTTTCATGATATGGGTGTTTTGGGGAAAGTTTTCGAAGACTAGAYCTAACTTTTTCTCTAAAAAGGATTATTTTTCAGATCAAATCCTCGTAAGTATCCATTCATTATCCTATAAAACCTGAATTGAAGATTACGTTAAATATTACTCAATATCCCATTTAGTGTTCGTTGTGGGTTCTAGACATGCTCACAGCGATTCTTCGATTAAGTTTTCCGACGTTTTGGTGGTCCTTGTAGGCCGTCTTTTTCAAGCTGGTTTTCTTGTGTCGTCTGTGCAAAATGTTCTTGTTAGTAGTCCTTTCTACGGGTCATTTCGATTTAACGGAGTTCTTTTGCGGTTATGTATTATTCTTAACTTTGTGTTTGTGTTGTATTCTCGGGCTCTTGCTTTTTTCCCATTGTATTCTGTAGGGACATTTTTGGTTGTGTTAAGCTAGACCTCCGTTTTTCGTGTTTCAGTATTCGCCTTTGTTGGCCGATTCTATATGTCTGTCACATTCAAAACATGTAAACAAATTGGGGCAATGTGATGGATATGGTAAACCAGATGAAGATAGCAGAGGGAGAAAAAAAAAAAAGAAAAAGAAAAAGAAAAAGAAAAGAAAAGAAATTAATCAACCAACGAGCGAACTAATGAATGTACGGATGAACAACAATGAATGCATGGATGAATTATTTAATAGATGGATGGATGGAAGGATGGAGGCTACACCCCTGTGTATGTTTGTTTTTGTTGTRTTTTTATTTTTTGCTTTGCTTTAAACATGTTTGTACTAGACCTTTTCCTATTTCACTTAAATCACCAACAAACGCAACAATGGTTCCAAGTCGAGGTAGCTGTACTGTATTTATCAAATCCAACCTCGAAATGGAACCATTGTATCATGGGCCACCATACTTAAGTGGCTTCGCGAAAAGTCTATTGTTTCTCCAAGATTTTTCAGCCTCAGTTCAATTATTTGCTTTAACAGTGTGTTAATCGTGATATTACGTTGTGTTGGGATAGAATTGAATCTGATCTTACAAAACAATATAAAAGTATCTATGAAGATGAGCCTTTGATTCTATCGAATTTCTCTCATGTGACAGGTGAAGACAAGAACAATGGGTCTGGCCTATCGTTACGGTTTGTTGCTTATCCTAGGCCTTACCGTAACCACGGCGAAAGCTGAAGGTAAAGCTGGGTTGTTGGTTAACGACGCTATCATAATATTTCATATTGTTATCAGGAGAGAGAAAAATATGTAGTCCATGTTTTAATCAATAATAGTTGTAAGCATTTCGGTTTGAACGCGTAAATTTTATAAGGCATCATTATGATGAATGCGTTATTCACCGTTATTCATGTCCAAACGCGAACTAGGCTTTAAATTTGCCACGTTTACTTATGACAGAAAACTGTCACAACCAGGTAACCCGGTCTACCCTGCGAACAGGATCTTGTTGCAGTCTAACACGAGCTACATTCACTGAGCATTCTCAAACCATTACTTACGCACAGTTGAAGTTGGATTAACCAATCAGAATTTGCTATCTACTCAGTTGAATGTTTGGTGTTTGCGCACTCACCAACGGTTCGTACTGAAGGAGGTCAAAAGGTAAAAAGCACCCCAAAATTAGGGCAAACTTCCTTAAATTTGATTGGTTACTTTTTTAACTTATTATTATTCCAGGCGGTTGTCCATCACCATGTTCCTGCTACCCATATTACGTCACAAATTGCGCAGGAAAGCAATTGGCCATGGTTCCTAATGGGACATTTGATAATAGAACAAATTACCTGTGAGTCAAGTCAGTGTATCTCTCTTTGAAAGCGGGCGCAATTGTAGGTTCCAATGCAAATCCTCTAAGAAAAGCTGGATGTTAAGAATGTGCTAAGGCTTAAAAGGGCAAAATATCAATAATAAAAAAAGTTTTTACAATCGGGCAATACTGAAACTATATCGTCAATCACATATAATTATTTTTCACTACCTTTACATACTCTGATTGATGTCAGTGTATTGCTTGATTTCCATGTCGAGACTGTTGTCTCGATCATCGCCAAGCAATAAAAAACATTAGTAATTGCATTCTCTCTGTCCTTACTTTACTTCTTCTTATTGGCTCTTTGTTAAGCTTTTCACCGCGATATCTTTATTCCATTTTAGATACTTAAATCACAACCAACTAATGTCTCTTTCTCCTGGAATCTTTAATCACCTCAAACGGCTCGTAGTACTGTAAGTTCTTGAATTTGACTGTAGCAAATTTGAACTTGTTTAAACATTTGCATTTGATGGTATCGTTTATTATATTCAAAATTACTTGACTAGCTCTTGACTGGTTTGCTGTTTTCATCTGCTTCAGGTATCTACATGATAACAAACTGACGTCACTTCCTGTTGGTATCTTTGATAACAATACACAGCTTCAATCTTTGTGAGTTTTTTAGGCTCTTCGTCGTTGTCGTTGTACTCGTTGTCATTTTTACTATTCTCTGCTTTAGATCTTTGAACAACAATCAACTGAAGTCACTTCCTGCTGGACTCTTCGACAACAACAAACAACTGTACACATTGTAAGCTTTAAAAAAAGTATCGATCAATGATTCGTCCGTCCGTCCGTCCGTCCGTCTGTCCGTCCGTCCGTCCGTCCGTCCGTCTGTCCGTCCGTCCGTCCGTCCGTCCGTCCGTCCGTCCGTCCGTCCGTCCGTCCGTCCGTCATTTCGTTTTTTTTACGTTCGTTCCGCGTTCCTTCATTCATTTATTTAATTATAGTCTTCTCTTCTTCAGTCTATTTATTGTTTCTTATCACCAAGTTAAGATTTTTATCGCGATAACTTTATTCAATTTCAGATATTTAAATCACAGCCAACTGATGACTCTTCCTACTGGAATCTTTAATCACCTCAAAAGGCTGCCACAAATGTGGGTTCTTGATTTTGCCAAATTAGGAATTACCTTTAATACCAATAATAGCGAATAATATCCATATGAAAATTTTTACTGTAAACTGACGTCAAAGTGAAAAACTTAAATAATCGTTCACTGGGTCGCCTGTAAGTGTTATTTACAGACTCACACAGAGCAGATAAAGAACCTCGTAATATGCTTACTCGTAAAAAATAATAAATGAAATTGATCACGATACACAGATTCAATCTTTGTGAGTTTTTTTGCTGATATTTGTAGACAATTCATGTCAATGTCAACTTAATTATTAGGGGGAAAAGACGCTGCCCTTTTGAGGTTTTTCAATTGACATCATCATCATACATCATCATCATCATCATCATCATCATTATTGACAAATTGACGATTAAATCCTATTATTATTGTTCTTTGTTTTAGATTTTTAAACAACAATCAACTGAAGTCACTTCCTGGCGGAATCTTTGACAACAACAAAGAACTGTTAAATCTGTAAGCGTTGAAAATATTTTATCTTTAGACATGATTAAGCCTAAGTAAATCAATATCTTCGCAGATGGCTAGAAATCCCCATATCTGGAACCCTAAGTAACACTTATCTACCACGAAATAAATTTGGTCTAAATATCATCCCACCTTCAGTCAAGTTCATTCAATGCCAAACCGTTACAAGAAAAGCCTTAAAATCATCTAAAAGCAGCGACATAAAATATCTTTGGACGTCGTCCAGTAACAGCTCAATGATTCAATATGATGTTTTTCAATCAACTAAAGAAGTACTCAAGAACTTTAGATCTGCACAAGAGGAAAAACTAACACATCATCTGCTATCACAAGGATCATTTTTCACAAACATTATGAAATACTCCCTGTCATCACTTCATTCAATCTGGTCTACCGCTCACGCTAATCTACCTAAGAACATTTTTAACTTTGCCATTCAATATATCAACAACTCACTACCTACATGCACGAATCTAGCAAAATGGGGTTTGTCAGCTAGTTCTGAGTGCTCCTATTGCAGTTCTTCAGAATCTCTTTGTCATGTTGTTGCTGGATGCCAATACTATCTATCACGTTTCACTTGGAGGCACGTTTCCATCTTAAATTTCCTCGCTGCATCACTGCTACCTAAACTCGACAAATCTTCATTATATGCTGACATTGAAGGCTATACCAGTCCCTCGCTTATAACTGGAGATGCCCACCGTCCTGATCTTCTGATAATTATTTATATAATTATTTATATATTATGTAATTATTTATATCTATTGTCCATCTGACTCTTTTCGCATTTAGATATTTATCAAATAACCAACTGATGATTTTACCTCTTGGAATCTTTGACCACAACCGAAAACTCATGTCATACCAGTAAAAATGTTGTTAGGCGTCTTAAAAAGAAAGGGTTAAATGTTATTCAATCTTATGCGTTAATTGTAAAGACATTCGATTCTTAATTCATTCGATTCGCCATTGATTCATTCATTAACTTCTTCATTCTTTCATACATTCATTCTTTCAGGTATCTACAGTATAACAAACTGACGTCACTTCCTATTGGTATCTTTGATAACAATACACAGCTTCAATCTTTGTGAGTTTTTTAGGCTCTTCGTCGTTGTCGTTGTACTCGTTGTCATTTTTACTATTCTNTGTGAGTTTTTTAGGCTCTTCGTCGTTGTCGTTGTACTCGTTGTCATTTTTACTATTCTCTGCTTTAGATCTTTGAACAACAATCAACTGAAGTCCCTTCCCGCTGGAATCTTCGACAACAACAAACAACTGTTAAAATTGTGAGCTTCAAAAAATTATCGATCAATGATACGTCTGCCGTCCGTCATTTCGTTCGTTCGTTCGTTCCGCGTTCCTTCCTTCCTTCATTCATAGTCTTCTTTTCTTTGAAGTGCCTCTCATTTTATTGTTTCTTATCATAATGTCAATTCATGTCAATGTCAACATAATTATTGCCAAAAGGAGCCGCCCTATTGACGTTACGCTGTAGAGAAATGTGTTTAAATCGAAAAAAGGAGTTAATATGATCATATA
>NW_022260323.1:160338-173333 GCF_009602425.1 Actinia tenebrosa | reverse complement strand
TTTGTTTGTTTTTTGTTTGTTTGTTTTTTGTTTGTTTGTTTGTTTGTTTTTTGTTTGTTTGTTTGTTATGTAATGACCACCAAAATGGTTTCTGAACTCGTACTGGAAATTGTGCAATTATAAACTATTTGATTTTAAGGACTATTGATCGTATTCCCACATTTTCTCCGGGTCCTGCAGTTTTCCTTCCCCCAACAAAAGCATGTCAACACTTTCAGTTAGAGCTCAACTATAACTTGAGCGCATAACATAATAAAAGCCTGTTGCTGATATGCGATCATGAATATAGATGTTGAGGTTATATTTACGAAAGGAATACAAATTAAGAACAAATTAGACACTTATATGAAGGGATAACACATATTGTTCTAGAATAATATCCCCAAAGGCTTCCATTTGAAGACAATAAGTCCTTTATATAACTCATATAGCAACACGGTTAGTTCTATTCTAATCTCATTATTYTTTAAAACCACGTGTCTATAATAACGACCAAGAAACGCAACTCAAAATAAGACGTTTTTACTTTCTATATTTTTATTGCGCAGCAATTGTTGTACGTTTTGATCCATTTTTGGCTCATCTTAGCGCTAGACTTTTAATTTATCCTATCAATATTCCTTTGATGTAGGCCCATCCATTATTACAACCATGCAACTAGGCAGTCAACGTTTTTTCACACCACATGATTCTATACTTTTCGTCTTGGGCTTTAGACTCCTATAGTAATTGACAAATGAGAGTAGAATATATGTTGTAATGTCTTAATTTTGACTTGTTTTTAATCTCATAGATAAAAAACGAACATGGGAAAAGAGTCGGTCATGTTAGACACGAGTTGTTCCCTGGTCAACAAGAATGATTGCATGCAATTTTAAATTTGAATTATGTATTTTCTGCTGAAACGTATTCACTGTCAATGCCACTAGGAAAGTATCCAAACTCCAAAGTATATCAGTGGAGCACAAGGGTGACTTTTCAATGATCATTCAGCAAAAATTGATAATTTAAAGCTTATGACTGAGCTCGAGACCTCGATAATTTACCGTTTACTAAAGTGACCCGTTTTCCTTTAAGTTTGCGACTCATAACTATTGAATATATAAGTAGTCCTGAACGCGTTAGTAGCATTTCCTTCCTTCGTCTTTCTAACGCTAGGATATCTTAATTTTCGCTAAGCTCTATTTTTTCTTGTTCCGTATAGAAACATTATAAGGCCTCGTCCACACTATGCCKGATAAATTTGAATCCGAATTTTTATTTATTCGGTTAGGCCTACCGTCCACACTACCGTCCGCTCTATTTTTCTTGTTCTGTATAGTGACACCATAACACCATCTTTATAGCGCAAGAATATAATAATTTTCGCTAAGCTCTATTTTTCTTGTTTTGTATTGTAAAACCAATAAAATACGTTAAAAAATATATATCTAACTATTATCGCAAAATGCCATTTCATGCATGATTTGCCATCAATCAGTTCTTTGTACTATTGGAGGGAGGCCGAGGCTGGAGCTTCAGATGGGAGAGTCATCAGTCAAAAAAAATAAAACATTTGTGTAGAGTCCATAGCTTTTTATTTTGACAAAAGCAGTTTCCTCGTTGAAGTAATAGGGACACGAATTTCTTGCCGAGAAAGTGGCAGGGCTACAATCATTTTTTAAAGGGAGACTAGCACGAAAATCTTCCGAAATTTAATTCGGCTGAAACTTCAATGGAATAATCTTTAAGGGTTTAATAATCACTGGTTAAAGTTTTTTTCTTTATATTCCAATGGGAAGTATTATATTTTTACGAATTTCTATAGGTGTCTGTGAAGTCATACACTCAACACTTAACATTGCTCCATACATTTCTTTGTAAATAACTTCATGTTTTACTTTAATTCTATTAAGCCCAGCAAAGGTCCGCTTAGGGACTTAACATACATAACTTGTGGTTAGAATCATTTTATGGTATCTTTTCTCCAATGCTGTTATAAAACTAGAAGATATTTTGATTACAAAATACAAAGAAATGTATGGAGCGATGTTTAGTGATGAGTGTATGACGTCACATACTCCTATAAACATTTGCAAAAATATAATACTTCCCATCCGAATGTCAGGGRAAAAAATTAACCAGTGATTATTAGACCTTTAAGGGTTATTCCAGTAAAGTTTCAGCTGAATTAAAATTTGGATGATTTACGCGCTAGTCCCCTTTAAACGTTTTCTTCGAATCCTATATCCCCTAAGCAACAAACAGTTGGAAACCTCAGAATTCCAATTAGGTCCGTTAGTAATAACTCGCCCCATGGGTCCTATAGCGTGCACGTGGAAACGACTCGGTAGAGTTCAAAGTAACTTTGAATATGTCGAACAACAAAGGAATTTACATACGATTTGAAAAAGAAGGATAGAAAATAATTGTATGTAAGTATTAGACTGAACATGATCCGGTTTAATAAATAGACATGAAAGAAGACCATAACATTACTACTAATGCGTGTATTAGTCTAACATCGATACAACACGGGTTTAATGACTTTAACAATTCAAATTGCTTGCGTGCATTCGGCTGGAAAAAGGGGGAGGTGCCAAGAACAATGATTCAACTATATAATGGATGGCAGTTACAAGCTAAAACACTCAAGCATCAGACGAGAAGACGAATCGAACAGAATTCAAGAAGCCCAAAGAACGACTTTAAGGTAAGTTCTTGTTATTTTGTAATTTTTTCTTGGAAAGCTTACTCACAGGGATTTGGTTCACTTAAAAATTGGGGAATATGAATGAAGGTTAGGGTGGCAGTACTTCACTCGCCGGCGCTAATGTACATTAGATCATGATACTCGCTCGGTTCTATTCCTGTACTTGGTATCTCACAAGAGTAGAGTTTCAACACAGCATATCTCTTTTACCCTCGCTTTTAATTCCTGTAGGTTTAATATGCAGTTCTTCAACTTTATTTAGCACAAGCTTCGTTTCCGCGGTCAAAACAAAAAGTTGTACGTTTATGGGTTCTGTTCATACGGGACGACTGAGCTATCTGAACAAAAACTACTCGTACGCCTGCATAGTCGGGCAAATTTGGAACCGGCCCGTGTAAATAGAACGTATTTTTTTAGAATTAAAAAGACGGTTGGTGTAAACGGTTTGTACAAGATAAAAAATTCCGTTAAAAGTTCGTCCGGTACCATGTTAAAGCGCCATAGTTATTACTTGTTTATACACAAAACAAAAATTCCTAAATTCCATACCGAGTTTGCCTAGCCTTGCCAAACTAGAGGTTGTTCTGGAGGATTTGATAAAATTCGACCGCAATTAATTTTATTTAATCAATTTTTCTTGGACTAAAATATTTCGTAGACTCGTATATTTGACCATACACACAACTTCGAAATCAAGCCCAATAATTTTAGCTGCTATTCTTTGATTGCACGTTTTGATCGCGGCTATGGCATCCATTGCTAACGGCACCTCAATGTTGGCCGCCATGTTTTTTTTTTTCTTTTGACTCTCTAGTGAATGCTTGCAATATGTTTATATTTGGCATAAGTTAAAGTGCATGTCGTGTACTGAGTTAATCATCAATGGCTTTGTATCATCAAAAAGCGCGCAAACTACGGTTTTCAGTTTCAAAGCGCGCGTTCTTAAGTTTAAATTAGAATGAATTTAGCATAATCATTTTGAGCGCGAATTATAACGATACAATCTGTTTGGGCGGGTAAAGGATTAATATTAGTCAAAAATAATCAAAAATAAGGCTCATTACGTTGACGTTTCTTAGTGTCTGCTATTTTCATCTCATTTGATGGAGTCTAAATTCATACCACGAAACGTTTTTTTCCAGAATTTTTATCAAACAAGATTCGCATCTCTGTAAATATTCCCCGATACTCAATGAGCCTGAGGCGAATAATTGTTAAATAATATATTCATATATTAATATCATTTTACACAGCTCAATGGGAGAGCACTGTAGTAATTTTTAGTGATTCAAATTCGTGTTTAAGTCAGTAAAGTCTATCTCTCTACTATCATTACTTTRTGAAACTTATGCTACACTCATGGGCGCGCAATTTGCATTTGTTCTTGCCGGACGTGAGAAGGGTTTAAGCGTTTTCTTACTGGACTTGTGAATAAACTCAAGTACGTTAAGGCCTGGGTTGAAGGACATCTATAGCTAGAACCATTTTATTATTCTTTAGTCATTTCTTTCTGAAACCTCGCCAAAATTGGCATGTACACTTAAGTTTATGAGCTAAAGGATTTAGGAAGAAAATGGTAATGCGGTCACBTGACCTTGATCCTAACTACCATGCATCCGATTTTTGCATTTAAAGTGGGGTGACGTTTAACATCTGTATATAAAACTTTATGGTATATTTTCATTCTTCCTAGTAAGAGGTATATGAATCTGCCCTAACACCTGAACTACGTACCAACGATGAAACGACATAAAATAATCAATCAAACAGAGAGCCGCCGAAACGCACATTCATGTGATTCTGATTTCTGTGCACGCTAATTCGCACGCTACTGATCATTTAGTTTGCTTCGTTTTGTATTTTAGCTCAAGATGATGAAGATTCAGATCGCTGCTGTACTAGTCGGTGTTCTTGCTGTAGTCATGGTAACTGCAAAGGACGAAGGTAAAATAGAGAGCCTACTACTAGACTAGCATCAGCATAACCCTCCCTCCATCCATGCACCCTATGATACAGACTCACTGAGGGGTCTACCACTGACCACATGTCGTTCCCTCCTCTTGTTTAACGGTTGCCCATGAGCTAAGAAGACTTATGAATATAGATATACCACAGCTAAAAATAATATTTTTGTCAAGAGAATGACACTCCGTCTAAAATACCAGGAAGAATAAGGTCTATTGCAAAGAAAGCAGAGAGAAATTGCGGTACTTCTGTTTTCGAGGAATCCTATCGCATAAATGTTTTTTTTTTTTTTCCCTCAGGTTGTGAAGACGCGCGAGACGAAAAATACTGCGACCAATTTAATAAAAATGGCTATTGCCAGCGGTACCAAAACTGGGCCTATGAGAGATGTGCATCTACCTGTGACATATGTGCCGGGCCTAGTAAGTATTCATAATTGAATTCCTTATTATAGCTTTTTCAGAATTGTAGCAATGCGTTGAATTATAGGAGAATTTTCAGGGAGCATTTAACAAAGATTTAGTGACATTTCATGCATCAAAAAACATAATAAATTTTGAAAACTAACACGACAATTAAGGTTTCCTATATATGACTAGCTTTTCACTATACGCAAGCGAAAAAGACGCCATATTGATTAGCTACAACTAAGACAGCCCCCCTGATGCAACGTGTTATGCGAATCTGGAACTCGATAGACTAATAACTCCTGATTATTTAATATTCTTAAAATCGATTCTTTTGGTTAAATTCTTTTGATTGTTTTTTTTTTTTCTGTCAAACGTGGCTCAACTAACGCAAATGAGCCTGTAGTCACAAATCCCAGCGGCATTAGTCCAATGATCGAGAATAGGACTATGCAATATCATATTCATGGGTTGCAAGCATTCCCTAGAGAGTCAAAAGACAATAACATGCCAGCCATTGCGGTGACGTTAACAGTGGATGCTAATGAGAAATCTTTTGTTAAATGGCACAAACATGGCCGCGATGACGTAACGTGCAATCTAAGAATAGAGCAGTTTTCGCATGACTGTGAAAGCTCAGTGTCGTATGCGTGCCGTGACAGTGATGTTTTCTAGAATTTTAATTGGCTGATTTTTTCACGCGCTATGTGATTGGTTTGGCATTGCCGTGACCTTGGCGTGACCGTGTCCGCGCCGTGTTTATGCCGTGTTTCGGGTATTTGATTGGATGGAGAGTAAATTCTCGTCCAATGTGATTGGTCTGGCGTATCCCTTGTCGTGTCATGGCCGTGTTCGTGCCGTGAATTTTTCACAGTCATACGAAAACTGCACTAGTAATGGTATTTATTTGTCTATGCAGAATGTGAAGATAAAGAAGGTGAAGAGTACTGCACATCRAAAAAGATATTTTGCAAGCGTTTTAGCAGCATGAGGGAGAGACTCTGCAGAAAGACTTGTGGTACTTGCACAGGTAATACTGAAAACATGTTTGTGAAGATTTAACTTTTCCCCCTTTAGTTTAGTATGTCAGCTGTGTCAGTGTCTGTGAGTCAGTGTCTTTTTGTTTGCTTGCTTAAATTTAATTTGTATATTGCTTACTATCAATCACGTGACTTTTTGGAGTTGACTGGGGGGCAAACAAGCGGTTGACTGGGGGGCAACTAGCGGATACTAAGTCAAAACATATCAAAATAAGTCCTCAAACTATTGTATTTGACTATTTTCACGACATCAAATCAGAAAACAAGAAATCAAAACAACTTCCAGGATTCTACAAGCTATCAAAAAAGAGCTATTACCGGAAGTGACGTCTATTGATAGCAACCTATTTTTCATGAACTAACCAATCGTACAATGGAAACCTCATTTTTTCAGTCAAAGGATAGACCATGGTATCTACTTATATACAGACGGATTCACGATATCTCTTCGTACCTCCTGAAGAAAGACTCGAAGTGAAAAAGACTGTACCATATGTACCTTTGAAGTGCGTTAATTAAGGAAAGTTCATTTAATATGCCGAGGGGGAAGGGGATGAAGACTTCTCCTCGAAAACTCCTTTTACAGGACGCCCTTTAGGACTGAACTAAATTTCCGAAGCCTCTTCAAATAAACAACCCATGAAAATGTCCAAATTCAAATTAAAAGCCCCATCCAGTATATGCATGATCCAAAATATTCCGTTACCCACCCCACTTGGCATATTTTAAAAATGAGCTTTCCGTTAAGTTCTTTTCATTTCCGCGTGAATTTTAATAACTAACCGGCCATAGACTAGCTATACCATTGATACAATATATTATAGTCATGAAACCTGTGTGATTATTCAATAAATAAAAATCGTAAGCAATACATGACTCTCTCGTTATCTCTAGTAAGTAGTGTGCATTTACTAACTTAACAAAGATGATTAATAAGATGATACTAAGATTTTTAGTCTTACAGTGCGCATATACAACTATCTTTCTCCCTAGTACAGATGTAAGGAGGGAAGGAGTGGTATGGGTGGTTCAGTAATAGAGATGTGCCCTGGGATCTGGGAACCTTATCTGATCTACCTCGTTCAAGACCCGGGGGGGAGGGGGGAACTCCCATATATGGACTATACGGGGATGATCCGCTGAACATTAACAGGGTATGGTTTTTCGAGCTTCTTGTCATAAACAGGGTATGCAATTTCACTAAAGTTCCAAATTTTTTCCTGAGTTTCTTGTCATATTCARGGTTTCTACTTTCGTATTGACCGAAACTGGTTATTATGGTCGTAAAAAACGATACGCAAGATGACATGATAATTGAAACAGGAACTCAGTGCAATTAATTATATCTTTTGTCATAAACAGGGTCTACGAATTTGAGTTTTTTTGTCATAAACAGGGTACC
This sequence comes from Actinia tenebrosa, assembly GCF_009602425.1. Next base: position 165,827 of record NW_022260323.1, on the reverse strand, counting down.
CCTTTCAGAATCCCAGCGGAACACCCCTACCCAAAACCCGGGGGGGCCCCCCCCCCCCCCCCCACGGGGTTCAAGACAACACTGTAAATTATAAACCCTATCTAAGAATACAATGAAGCAGTGTTGATGTTGTTCTTTAAAGCGCGCTGCACACTTGAAGTTGAGTGCTGAAAATTGCTTAGCGTCAAAGGAAAAAAAACGGTTTCGACAAAAATCAAAATTGAATATCCTATCTAAGACTTGAAAATGCTAGATAGCGCTGACCCCAAAACAGTGTTTTTACAAAGAGAACGCATAGATATGAGTCGAAAACTGGTTCCCCAAATATATAAAACCGAGCTAGCCGAGCGACAATAGAAATATCACGGTATAGAGCAAGGAATACGATGATTGAACGACCTGATAACGGCAAATAAACAGCAAACTAAACAAAAAAATGCATACCTCGATTGTTTGAACTGTTGTCGGCAGTTTGGAAAGAAGTCTAGGTTTCTGGAGCTTTGTTCACAAACGAATTCTTCAGTTTTTTGCTGTCTGAAGGCCACACCGGTTGACTATGCAAATAAAGCTAGGTTCACTCGCTTGAATAGGAAATGAACGACCCGTGGGTATTTGAGGTGCACGTGCTTTTCACTAACTGTCATACACCAAAAAGCGTGGATATTCAGCTTTATAGGGGAAGACCATATATCCGTGAAACAATTTTACATACTAGAGTGCAAACAATTAATCCGTGAAACACTAATTACTAAATAGTACAAAATAATGCTAATTAAGCAATAGAAAACAATGGAATTTTCATGAAATTGTTCTATTTAGTATTACTAAAGTTTCAAGGTTATATTGTTTGCTTAAAATTATTTAATTATCGACTATTTTCTCATAAAATAGCTAAGAATTATATGTCGAGCATTAACCAAAGAAAGACGCCGGGTTAGGTATTTCTTTATGTTCTTCTACAGTAATATTCTCTATTTTTACAAAATATCAGCAATGTAACTGCATATCATAAAATAAATCTTTGGTTTTGTTTCACGGATATATGGCGTGGACTGGAGTGCATACCAAATATTCGTGTAAAAATGTACAAGAGCTAAGTTTTGTAGCTCTACGATAGTTTACTGAGCTTACTAATTTGTGCAAATTTGTGCAATTTCTTTCAAAGTTTTTTACGGATTTATGCTAAACGGCTCTAATAGTTTATCACTAATCCTACACTCTGATTGATCCGCCTGCTAGTGGTCTCAGTTTTAGTGATAGACCAGTATTAGCGAGAAATGCAGGTATTGAAAACAAAAGCAATGCAAAAATAGACTAATTTAAACACCAATTTTATGGGGAATTCCGGCCATGATTCTGCTATAGAAGTCTAATTATTTTAGAATAAACCTACCCATCGATCAAATAAATGGAATCGATGCAAACAAGTTTGAAATTAGGTTTAAATAAGAAAGAAAAAAAAAACATTATCCCGCCATTAGTTTCTTGAAACATGATAAATTGTAATTGTAATTGGGGAAAACCTGTAATAGATTCCTAGCCTCTCTTATTTGATCTCTTATTATTCAGCGATACGTTTTATAGTCTCCTTTCTTTAACCCACTAGCTATTGATAAGCTAAGAGTTAGCTATAAGTAAAATAAAATAAAGTCACATGGTTGTGTACAAAAAGGTTATTTCCTGCAGTTACAGAGCATCTTTTTAATAGCAACCCTAAATTCTCTTCCTCTGACACAGTAAATCCATGGATTGAAAGCTGAATGAAGAAACGATACGGAAGCAGCCCACAGCCAGACGAGGTTCAATTCGTATGCACGACATTGATCCTTCGCCACTAACAGCATAGCAAACACTACCATCCCAGGAAAAAACAGCAAGAAAAATATACTTGAAACTATTAAAGCTGTAAAGGTAGCTTTCTTATTTGACGCCGTCTCGCTTCGTGTCGGTCGCGATGATTCAGGTCCGCTTACAACCGACATTTCACGAATTTGTCTGACTTGCCGCCTTGCAACAGCCGCCATTTTGAAATTGCAAAACAATATAACCACAAATGGTATTCCTACCGTCAGTATAGAACATATGAGCCAAAAGACTTCTCGAGAGTCGAAATCCGTATAGAAAAAGAGTGTAGCAGAGAAAAGGAATGAAAATACCCAAATAAAAACAACAGCAATGAGGCATCGTTGGTTCGTGACGAGTTCGGGGTACCTCAACGGAAAGCTGACGGCAATATATCGATCGATGGTCACGGCACATAGACTGAACGTTGTGGCTGTTAACGTTTGAACCCATAAAAAGTTTTCAATCTTTGTTAGGATGAAGAAAAAGTTTGTCGGAACTTGATCATCTTCGTAGTTGTGTACAAAAGGTATTAGAGTATAGATAGGGTTCATTGTGAAAGCAACAAGCAAGTCTGCAGATGACAGCGATGCTAAGAAATACATGGAAATCTTCCTCAAAGAACGTGTCTTGTAAATTGCAAGAAGGACGAGGATATTGCCCCCGGATGCTAGGACATAGCAGCAACAGTTTAAGCATATCAGAGCAATCTGTGAAGATCTTGACAATTTTCCATTTGGACAAAACAGATCATGGAAACCTGTTGTAGTTGACGGTGGAACAGATGTAGTTTGGCTGGATGGGTATTCCATTTGGCTATAAGGAGTAGTGTTTCAGCTGCAGAAACCTTCAAAGAAAAAAAGGAAACAGATTGTTTCAAGATCCCTGGGAGCAGTGCAGATTTTGGATAAAAGAGAATCGGAGGGCACTGAACAGGATAGAAGAATAGGAAGAAAACACTAAGGCCAAGTCCGCACTAATGCGTTTTCGAATTTGCCCTCAACAGCGAATTTACGCTCCGAAATGGGTTATCAAAGTGGATGCGTTTTCGATAGCTTAAGTAGTCATCAAATATTCAATCTGGTTATTGGAAATCATTAAAACTTCATTTATCCATTAATAATTATTATTACATACCATTTCATCACCCATGCAAGCAAAAATTAAGCACTTTTAAATTGCGGGGAAAAAATTAAAAATCATCTGTTTGGCAGTTCAACATTACCTACCATTTTGCGAGAGACGGTTTGATAAACAACCTTTTAAAATTAAACTCAAAACACTTCATTATAACTAATCTCTGTGTTCAATAAATAATATTTCAAAGCCGACAATGAGGACAGGACGGGATTTCATTAATTATTCGAGAGGTTATTTGTTTAGGATTGAAAGACTTAAGAGACAGATATGTCCCTGAACTGAATTATTTTTGATCCCGTCCAAGGACTTGAACAAAAAATTAATTCAGTCCTTTCACAGGACTTTGCCAGGTTTCAAGTAACATCATGTGACCCAAAAAATAGCCCATTGATAGGCTGGTTTCCTCATGAATTACTAATGAGTATGAGATGTATATATAATGTGCCAGTAATTGTAATGTTTGTTTTGTCGCGGCTGTTTAAATATGCGAACAGCGGTACTTTGATCATCAATGGACTAAATGTATACAGAGCTTCGAATTACAATGYGAAACTTTTTGAAGAACGAACTGATTTATGTATTTTTTCGTGAAATATTCCTTTAGTCGACCCTAAAAACGCTGTTTTTTATCTTTTATTCACAATTCATATAAATTTAAAATATGTGTATATATATATATGATAGTTGTTTCCTGTGTTTTGMCAAAAAATATCGTACAAATATCCTGTACTATATCAGTGACACACAAGGAGTACATACGGAGCTTCGAATTACAATGCGAAACTTTTTGAAGAACGAACTGAATTATGTATTTTTYCGTGAAATATTCCTTAGTCGACCCTTAATAAACGCTGTTTTTTATCTTTCGTTCACATGTACAATTCATATAAATTTAAAATATGTGTATTTATATGAAAGTAATATCCTGTGCTATCAGTGAAACACAAGGAGTTCTCTTTCAACATTTTAAAAGATTCAAATTTTATCATACTAAAGTTTCCACAAACTATTCCGTAATATTTCAGCATTCCTACAATATTTTGAACTATTRATTTCCATATAAATCTTACTGAAAACTCCAACGTGTCTAGAAAAATACGTTCGATGTTGAGTATCATTAAGTTTGTGTATGAAGTTTCCGGCCCCTTTTCTTGATGCTTATATACATTTCTACAAATACCTTTACTCGTACAGTTTAGTATATATATATATATATTTCAATTGAAAAATCCTTAGAAATCTTTTCAAAATTTCAATATCTATGTAACGAAAAACATGTATGGTAAGGTGTAGCTGACAGAAGTCTTGTCATTTCTTTAAGTAAAAAATGTTTCTATCCTTCCTTCCTTCCTTCCTTCCTTCCTTTCTCTCTTTCTTTCTAAATTTCCATCCATTGGCAATCCTTGCGTATGGAAACTTGATGACAAAACGAACACAATAAAACTTTCTCGGCTGCCAATTCAAAACAAAGTGTGTCTTACGAGAAGTAAACTCGAATGAGCTTTCATAAGAGATGCGGAAAATACGATAATATTCTAGTTACGACCATTTGAAGCAAAAAATTTACCTTGAAATTTTGAAATCGTGCCTTCTAGAATAAAAGTGAAAAAACTTCAAACGAACCAGCTGGCTATCGTCTTGTCTTTAGTTTGATATGCTTGCTGTCTATCTGAAATACAATCCTTAGCATTTTTTTTTTAAGGAAGAACAGTGACACTTCGAATGCATTAACGAACTTAGGTGCACATTATTTGAACGTGTTAATATATTTATCCAAGACACACATTCCATGTGGAACTTTCTTATTAGAGGATTAGTTCAATTAATAATTCATCCTTCAAGTATTATTTAGATCAATCATGAAATTTAAAAAAAAATATGATTCAATTCAAAGTTAGATAGCCCGCTGGCATCGATCTGTAAATCACACAGAGCCATACAGCGAATCAGTAATTACGAACTTTCGCAGGAAACTAGAATTTGGATATCAATGAAAGGACTGAAATTACTCTCAGCGTGTCGTCTTCAAATATCCTCTTCGAATCTCTTTATTATTAAGATTCCATTTGCAGTGTTGCATGGAAGTCATCGAGAAATATATATAATACTAATGCGTTGTAATAAATCATCACCGATTTTTTCAATTAAGGTGGTGGGCCGGTACATACCCCCTCCCACCTCAGCGACCTGTTCAAATGCTCGATACTGGGGATCTATAGTGGCAATTTCAATGCACAAATATGTTTTTAGCATACATGCAGACAAACAGCCCTTTCATTTCTGTGATTTGGCTTTTAGTTTTGGAGATATTTGGGGACAAAATCTAAGTTTTCACTTCCAGAGGTGGTGGGTACCGGGTAACACTACCCCTCCCCCCTAAATCTGTTCTCGTGAGATGACAATTGTTTTGCCCTCATCCCTAAGCTGGATACAAATTTCAAGAGCATACTTGAAGGTTCTTTCTATCTTTCTTTCCTTCCTTCTTTCTTTCTTTCTTTCTTTCTTTC
>NW_022260323.1:121064-139536 GCF_009602425.1 Actinia tenebrosa | reverse complement strand
TATATTTATTTATTTATATGGAACTAATGAAGCAAACAGGTGATCTCTCATTTCTCACCTCAGTTGAAGAGAACAGGTCACGTGGAAGTTCTTCTGAAGATTGAAGAATGCTCTCGATTCGTTTTCTTTCTGTTTCTCCAATATTCATGTCCGCCCCTGTAAGAAAAGATTTAGTACCGCACATCGTCATCACCTAGGATAGGTAAGTAGTATATAAGGTACGTACGCATTAACTGAGACCATTTTTAGAAAGTTAACTGCTCTTGTTTGGTTTAAAAACGCAATTGTTTTTATGAGGGTAGCAATTAATAGCCAGTGGCTAACAAACCTAATTTGGCCCTCGATCCACGATCAAGTAGGAATTTGGGAGTTGATTTCTGTAAAAAAAAAACCGTTGGAATGAAAGATTGTGATTGGCAACTGAGGTCAATAAAATACGGATTTCGTTCTCTCTGATTGGTTACAGTTTTCATTCTACGTCGTGATTGGCTGACTTTATAAAAGTGGTCCCAGTTAGTGTGTCCGCGTAGTAACAGACACTAACCTGGAGCCAAATAGTTGTTGAAGATGGTCCAGCCAGTACACCGACTGAGATACCTGTCTCTGGATCGTTTTTCACCTGCGTAGAATTCTTTGACATCGAGCCAAAAACACAGACTTGACAAGMAATGCTTTTCTTTTCTCCTGAATTGTAAAATAGTAAATATGTTGAGGTTAAAAAATCAGAAGAAGAAATGCGTGAAATGATAGGGGGGAAAGAATTAAAGAAGAGAACGGAAGGAAGGAAGGAACGAACGAACGAACGAACGAACAAACAAAGGAAGAAACGAACGAACGAACAAAGGAAGAAAGAAAGGAACGAAGGAAGGAACGAAGGAAGGAACGAAGGAACTTGAAGGAAGGAAGAAAGGAAGGAACTTGAAGGAAGGAAGGAACGAAGGAAGAAACAATGAAAGAAGCAAACAGAGAGAAGCAAAGAAAAACTGATACTTACGATTGAAGATATCGCTTGAAAGGATACCCAGCATCCTTTTCGGCCTTCAATGCAGACACGAACGGATCGACAACATTCCTGTAATAGATGGTAATAACGATATCACGTGGTAAGGGAAAATTTAAAAATAATCAATTAATTTCCAAACCCAAACATGATTACTTACCCTTCTGGGATGGTATTGAGTCTCTGACTGACTGACTTCTTTCTCTTGTCTTTTATCAAGATATCGCGGTCCCATTTACGAGACTGAGTGCRAATCATCTCTCGACACCAGTCTCCCAACGGTGGAATAGAATGAACAAATGAGAGAGAAGGGAAAAAGCTCAGATTTGAGTTAGGGCGATATTGATCACGTGGGTTGACTTGAGCGAAATAGTTTTCTCTGATTAAAGAAAAGAAAATACATAAAAGTTAGTACAACATGATTGTTTAAAAAGGTTTTTTTATCTCTTTAGAAAGGAAAACTAAAATCAGGATTTCTTTATTTTAAGAGTCGACTACCTATTTAATCGACCAACCTATATTTAGCAGTCACGTTGTCTAAGTCCCAAAGAGGGTTTTTGCGCAAACTGACACCTCTATTAATCGGTCAACCTCTATTTAGCGGCCGCGTGACAATTCTCCGAGGGTGGCCGATTATCAGAGGTTTTACTGCATAAGCTGCACACGTAAATGTTTGGACCTATATGTCTYTAATTGAGACGGGCGCCACCATTTTGTGTGGTGGTGCGAGTAAACGATCAACATCACGCTTTTTATGCGCCAGACTCTACTCTGCAGTGACATTGCCGTCTTCTCACCTGTAGTCCTCGTTTCTCTCCAAATGAACAAGAAACCTCGGCACCCAATAGGATCGCATCCTACGTAGCATGTCATACTGGGTCCGTGTAAAGAGGTCTTGGGTTACACCCCCGTGGAAAAGAGCTTTATCAATTTGTTCCTAAAAATATGGAAGTTGTAAATAATCTGGAAACTCTTCTAGAAACAATGATCTGATGAACAGTTAAATATATAAAAAAAGATATTTTTTTTTACTTACTTTGGCATCGGCCGTTAGGTAATTCTTATATTTGTCTAAAATGTCCCTGAAAGTCAATAAATCAATGGTTTATTCGTGATACGAGGAACTGTTGCCAAGTCTCCCCAGTCAATATTAAACATTCAAATCGGTTTATTGATTATGAGGCTCACACGAGCTCTCAATTCACATGTACAAGAACAAACACATTGCTCAGTTAACCGATTGAATTGTTTAATACAGTAAAACCCCGCGTATAAGAACCTAGATTTATCCAAATCAGCCTGAACAGGTTCTCATATAAATGATGCTTAACTTGAAATCAGGCTATCTAGGTTCTTAAATGGGTTCTTAATCATTGGTAAGTAAAAGAGTGCTTGTATTGGTGGGCGAKGCATTTTATACATTAAGTAAATGGTTAAGTAAAGTACTGTACTAAATGTTAGGTAGTAACTATTTCGATCTTATTTCATGGACACAGTGTAAGAACTCTTATATACAGAGTACTGTATTTTATTATTTACAAGAAAATAAAACAGATTAACTTTATATTTGTAAATTAAGAACCTACTTTGAGATTTCAGCCTGAAATGGTTTTTATGTGAAGGGTTCTTAAAATGAAAATTTCAGCCTGACAGGTTCTTAAATTTTAGGTTCTTAGACGCGGAATTTTACTGGAAGCATGCTTTATAATTAGTGCATGCGACTGCTACAACCCAATTCCATTGATTAGCTATCCACAGGGCTCCCATAAAATGCTATTTGAGCAATTATAGAGCTAGTATTCAAGGTATAAGTTTCAGGCGCCACTTTTGGGGATCGGCAGTATTGGACATCCATATTTAAAATTCTTATGTTCATACCAAAACAATAGTTAGATAAATTTTGCCACAAAAAATAAGTGGGGAAGGGGTAGGGTCGCATGGTGATAGGCCTTCTAGCCCTCCTTATACTACGTCCATTGAACTATCATCGATGATAATACCCATCAATGTTCTTGACTACAGCACAATACGACATCGAGCATACCTAAATAGTTTGGTTCGTAGTTCTCGTATGCTTTCCTCTGGCTCAGATTGTAAACTATCTTTGTATCGTTCAACATCAAGCCAAAAATTGTACAAATGGATTCCTAAAGTGTCCTCTAGAAAGGCGCGAAAAAGAGTCATTCCTTGCAGCTGAAAGAGAAAACCCAATATGCGTTAGATATGCTATATGATGAGGCATGATTAGTATCAGAATTCCCTTTTCCGTTTAATTACTAAAAGGAAGCGTGTCCGAGGGGTTTGCATGTCTAGCGTAGTGTGCTACSAGCAAAATCAAATGATCCATTCATAGTTCGACTCCCAGTCATTTCCCTTCAGTTGGCTCGACGTCTCTATTAGCCACTCCGAGGTCGAGGGAAAAATGGGTCGAATTGGCATTGCATTGGATTGTATGACTGTTATAGACGCCATCTTAAAAATATGACCCATCAAACAGTCCCATAATGCACTGCAATGCCAACTCGACCCATTACCCCCCTCAACCTTGGAACGGTTGATAATCTATGTAGCTTTAGCTCACAGTGACCATGAAGCGACCATGTAGCGGCCATGTAACGACCATGTAGCGACCATGTAGCGACCATGTAACGACCATGTAACGACCATGTAACGGAAAACCCTACTTCGTGGCGACGTGCCTGCCTGCTAAAGCTAAGGTAAGTTGTAAAGAAATCATGACTTACCGATCCTAATATCTGTTCTTTTAGCTCCTGTAAAGTTGTCTTGTGCTTTGACACAATACTTTTAACATCTGCTTCGGCCTGACCGTCGTCACCTTCACCGAACTCCATAACAGCACGAAGCTCTTCATCTTCTGCTCCCTCCTGATCTGACCCTAAGTCTGACCCTCTTCCGTTATCTGAATACAAATAAGTATATTAGCAAGCTATTTAAACATAATACCTTTTCGTGTGTTGCAGAGTGCGAAGCGTGGGAGATGAGGGAGAGGTGGTTGGGGAAAGAGGTGGAGCTGAATCCCTAATAGCAGGCTAATCCCCTTATTTTTTAATAATAATTAAGAATTTTTTTTATGCGCAAGCAAATGTTTTTGCCAAAGCTAAGGCTTGCGCTATTTAAAACTTTAAAATGGCAGTAAGACAGCACCATTCAGAACCAGACCTGCCTTATTGGCCCACAGTAAACCACCTCGTTTGTTAGGTTAGGTTTATTTTCGTTGTGTGACAGACCACAAATCTATTGGCATTTTAAGCTTACGTATTCTTTTTTAAACCAATCACGCATCTTGTTGCAAACGGTGCGGCATGCCCCCAAAATGGTCAGATATTTTCTGGATCCGGCCGGAAATTCATGCAAGGAATATTATACATAACAGGAAGCGATCCAACTCTAAACCATAAGATAAGTTGCCAAAGGTTCGTTGGCATTTGTACATAATTATATTACCATCCTTGTGGTCATCATCAGAAGTCTCTTTTAATGTATTTTCCAGCTCTGTGTCTTGATTTTGCCCATTTGCGCCATTCTTCTCCTGATTTTCTTGGGCACCAACATCTTCAATTTGAACGCTTTTCACTGAAATTAAAAAAATATGAATCAGAACTTTTTTATTTACCCTGCTTGTTTGTCTGTTTGTTTCAACTCCCCTAATTCATTTGTTGAATCACGCAGACTGAGACGAAGTCAAACGTCGAACTTCACATGAGCCGAACCAAATGACATCAAAAAAGCCACCGTGTTATCCATTGGGTTCGGTTCAGTGAAGCTCGGCGTTTGACGTTTCAATTCCCCTAATTCATTTGTTGAGTCACGTAGACTAAGACTTAGGTCAAACGTTGAACTTCACATGAGCCGAACCTAATGACATCAAAAAAGGCCACCTTGTTATCCATTGGGTTCGGTTCAGTAAAGCTTGACGTTTGACCTGAGCATTAGTTACAAATAAGTCTTGATACATCCTTTGGTATATTAGCACGAGACTAGGACACTAGGACTTAAGGGAGGAATGGRGTGTCGCAATTACAGTGAGAAAACCGTGAACACGAGTTTTTTCATGGTATTATTTACTGAACTTTCTACTGTTTCCAACCCTCAAGTGAAGCATTGACTTCAAATACACACCGCGCAGTGAACAACATAAATCTTATTTCCAATCGATTGAGTCAAGGTATGATTTACAGCAGGCATTTTAAAAAGTGACAAAAAACTCGAAGTGTTTACAATTCAAGTGCCCTAACTGTAAAAATGCAGATTTCTGATCCGATACGCATTTTYCCCCACTAAAATCTGATGACAGACAACGAAAAGTAATAATAAATATACAGATACTATGTCGAAAAGAGTTCCATGTGTGTAATAAGACTCACACATAAAATGAAAATTGAAAATGTAAATTAGTAATGGGGGGGGGACGTCACTCTTTTACAATAAAGGTGCGGGAATAATACGGGCAACAAAATAGTGCAACTTCTCTTGCAACATTGTTGTGCCGTTAGTTGCTGAGCGAATGTCCCTCGTATCACCACCCTCGTGCAAAATTTCGATTTGCGGCTGTGTTGCAGAAGTAAAAGCTCTTTCTACTCTCTGCAAGAAAGAATATTGTTGCGCGCACGATAATACGATCAACATTCGCTCTAGATCTGCAGCTTGCAGCGCAACAATGTTGCAAGACAAGTTGCAATATCTTATTGCTCGTACTACTGCACCTTAGAGCAATTTTCGCATGACTGTGTAAAGCTCAGTGCGTTAAGCGTGCCGTGCAGTGACCGTGATGTTTTCTAGAATTTCAATTGGCTGATTTTTTCTCGCGTAATGCATGTGCTTGGTCTGGCAGTGCCGTGACTGTGGCGTGACCATGTCCGCACCGTGTTTGTGYCGTGTTCCGGGTATTTGATTGGATGGAGAGTAAATTCTCGAGCAATATGATTGGTCTGGAGTATGCCTTGCCGTGTCACGACTGTGTTCGCGCCGTAAGGTTTTCACAGTCATAAGAAAACTGATATAAGTACTATATGTACATACTTTGTTTCAATTCCGCTTCGACATACATCTGTTCAACAAGTTGCCTGGTATCCCCAAAACTCTCCTCCGTATTCTCATTCACGGCCAATCGCAACATTCCAGGCAAGCTAGTAGCGCTACCCAGAGGACGGCGACCGAAATGCCTGACGGGAACACCTGGCCATGATCTGTTGGAGGTATTACTGGATGGTCGGACGGTGTGAGGTGTGTAGTTTGTTGAGCTTGTTGCACGGCTGTAGCCCCGTAACCCTCGGCTGCTTTCACGAGCTGTTGATCGCGAATCTCGAAGTTTACGAATTAGGAGACGACAGAGTTTGAATTCGAGGAAAAGACGAGTTCTGAGGACAAGATAGAAAAAGGTGCTGAATTATATTTAAATGATTCCTCTATTTAGCAGATCCCTTTTTAAGCGGACGCTCTCCGTTAAACGGTCAGCATGGCCCCGAAATGTTCTTTATTCGCAAAACGAGCCTCCATACTTTGTCTATTCAGGATACCCTTATTAAGTGGATATCAGGCAAGGCCCCGAAGGTTTCCCCTTAACAGAAGTAAAACATATTGACATCGTGACCCTTCGTCCTCCTAATTTTATTTCAAAGATAGAATGTGTGGACCGCATAGCACTTATGAAATACATGAAGATATAGAAATATAGATAAGTTATAGTGCTTGGGAACGAGGTTATTCCGGGCGAAAGGCCCTTGGAATTAAATTCGGAAAAAATTAATTTCTGACCTCGCAATCTTATTCAGGGTTCGATCTGTCAACTTGTCACGCAACGAAAAYTGACGTTGCAAGTTGCTCGTTTTGTTGCTCGTTTAATAACCGCACGTTTAATAAAAATACCTACGACTACTATCCCGTTTTTAATTGTGTGAATTTAAAAATATATAYCTTTTGCTTACCTCAGGAATAATGAAAGTCTTTCCCTCTTGACCCATTTCATAATTTTTTCTCTCTTTTTGGACTCATTTTCAGCGTCATCACTTGGCTGTAACGTCAATGAATTGCTGTCTCTTGAGACTTCTTGAAAAGCACCTGACAATGGATTATACTGAACTACCTTGGRAAATGCCTGAGTTGATAAGAAAACAAATATATAAGACCTCTTTAGCTTGGAATTAATGTTTTACCCACTTCAGACCAACCTTATTCCCAGGAATATTATTTCTTTATTTAATGGTTGCACATGAGATGACATATGAATATGGATACAATTCAACTTATCAACTTAACAAAGAATCCTATTCTCAAGGAAATATTGTGGTCTGAAATGGAAACACTCTACAGGGGCTGCAGAGTTAGGGGGCTTGGGGGCTATGGCCTCCCCCCCAAACAATTTTCCTGTCATGTTGAATTACTTAAATCATAACTTTAATGCAATAAATATTGCATTTCCAAGGGTCTCAATTTCAAACTTTTTATTGGGGCATACCCTCGAAACCCACTAGATGCTCCAACCTTTGGCAGTCGTTAGCCTCACCAATCAGAATAAGGCTCCACAGTCCCTGCACTATGCCCAAGCTAGTGGTCTGGTATTTACTCTGGTAGCATATAGTGAAAGTAGAATCCACACAGACAACGGAATAAATTTTAGAAAGAGAATCTCATTTGGATGATAAAAATTGATACAAAAAAGAATTTGGAACTCAGTATAAGTCGTAGAGATTCCAATTTAGTTGTAAAAGTCTTGTGGAATAATAAAGATTGCTTTTATTTAGACTCCAATTCATAATCAAAGATTTTTATAAATAATTACTTTAAACTATGTAATTTCAAATATGCATTTGATTATGAATGAAAAAGCAATTCAAAAATTCAAAAATCACTACTATTTTTTTCATCAAAAATAATAAACTAAATGAAAAGGGCAGGGTAAGGTGAGGAGTGTTATACAGTGTCAGGAGAAACTACAATGTATTGAGTGGCATAGAYGGTATGAGGCTGATGGACATATCTAAACAACAGTAGCAAGATACTTCACAGCATCGAGTCACACTGCAAGCAAAGATTCTAACTTACTGGTAGAGCCAAGAATGCATTGAAGTATTCAACAAAGATCTCATCATATGCAAGTCTGTCCTCAAATGTTAGTTCATTGATTAGGAGCCCTGTGTACAGAAATAAAACAGAGGTGACACCTGTTAGCAAAGCCTAGCAGATCCAGAAAATTTTAAAAGGGGTGACGGCTTACTTTTTATTTCTAATATATAGCAAAGTACATGTATGCTAATATTTGCCAATGCTACAGGAAACAAATAAAATGTGAGAAAATGGTGAAAAAATTATATCTTAAAGTGACAGAAATTAAATTTGAGACCTTCATGTAAAACAAGTGAAAGTTTATCAAGATAAAATTATTGTATGGAACGGTCTGAACCCAGGTTAAAGAGATAAAATTAATGTTTTCTGTTATTACTGTGGTTTTTGATATATTTCTGCAAACTCAGACATTTCAACAGCTTGTTGTGAAATAAAATTAAAATTATTATTGGTTATTACTGCTGCCAGTCATAATTTTATCAGTTTCCAACTGATTATTTTTGATTGACAGTAGCAAAAAACCATGGTRGAGCTCTAAACTACCAAGTTCGCAGAATATCTAAAACCACAGTAAACTTCTTTTTCCGTAGGGCAAAGGGAGGGGGGTGACTAGTCACTCCTCCCACTACCCCGTACCACTGGATACACCTCTGTGCTATAAGTGATGGTTTTTTTAATATTTCCAGATTTTGATGGATGAATGAAGAACAATATATGAAATATAATGCCTTTCAAGCTTGGTTACGATTTCTGAATAATTTTCAGCATAAAATCTACTTGTCCTTTGTGAGTTTCATAAAATTTGACATTATCAATTCAGTAAAAAAATTGAGGTGAAGCAGATCAATAAAGTGACCTCGCTTACACATCAAAGTACAGCTATTACAGTATTACTATTATTAGAAAAATATAATATATTCAGTATATAACATAAGTTTAGCATTATGACACTTTTCAAGAGGGTAAAGTAATGTTATAATTAATTTTATAATTAATAACTCTAATAATTGGTAATTAATCTTATGTAAACTGTCAGTTGTTTATAGCTCCATGTATACATTTTTCTTTTTCAAAATACCACATAAAGTGGTTCCATTATATTAAAATTAAAATGATTCTCTCGTATGACCTAAAATAGAACAGTAGAAATAGAAAACAAATGTTTTGCGAAGTATGACAAGATGACATCGTAACAAGTCTCGCAACACTTCATCATGAAGTGATCATCACTAAATAAACTATATATATCAGAAATAGCACAAACCCTAGATAATTCTGTATTTTCATATGTTATCGGATTAATTATCGAATACAGAAACGGATATTATAACGGAATTGTGGTGGAACCTTTTGTTTTTATCCGACAGATAACTTTATTTTACGCACGTATCACCACCATGCACAGACACGTTGAACTTCGGAAGCTCAATACATAAAAGTGTGAAATCAAAATTTAAGCCGAAAAGTCAAGAACACTCAGAATGATAAGAGCTCCAATAAGTAAAAGAGATAAATTCTTATAAATCTGGCACTGAGTGGAGTTTTCAACGAGTTCACAGCATAGAATAAACAGAATAATCGTATAATTAAATGGTGCTCAACATGATTTGATTGATGATTCCAAATGAGTTTTACTGTGTAGTTTTATAGTTTATATATGGTTTTACCTTTCATTTTTATCTTCTTTCAAGCTTTCCTTCTTCATTACCGGATTAAAAGATTCCCCCTCGACATTGCTAATTCAATTTGCTTTTCTTTATACCATTTTAGATCGTTTTAGACAAGATTCAAAAGCGCATAGATTGTTCTTTATCATGACTGTGTGGTGCCTCATACACACAGACGTCGTCTCCTTGGTAACCGGCATCGTAGAATACCCGTGCATATTTATAAAGTATAATCATTAACTTTAACCTTAAAACATAATGAAATTTAAAGCTAAAATACGATGAACGATTTTGTCATATTTTAATTATTTTCTTATTTCTTTTTTCCCTTGTCTTTTTCATTTTCTAGTTTACTCAAAATAAAAATCTATTATCAGTCTTGTGTAAATTCTTATTGATAATAAAATATTGGGCTTCCTGTGGAGAGAGGGTTGTCAGTCTTAGCACCATTTTGCAAGATAAAAACCGTAAAATCTCGTTAATAAGCCCCGGTTATAAATGCTCATTGGTAAGGGTTTCTCGATGTGTTTACACGGGAGGTAACGTTTAGGAGAACCAATAATATAGGGGGGGRAAATATTTTCGATGAGGAGGTAGCATGAAATATCGTTGGGCTTTACAGCCCGGGTTTACAGTAAATCTCTTATAATATAATTATGCGGTGAAGTATTTTCTTTTTCTTTTTCCAACACTTCGCCGAAATTTGGCTGACCATGAATTTGTTCAATTTCCGTCAATTCCTCGTATCCTTCTCGGCTTTGATTCGGCGGGATTCGATCTCATTCCCCATAAAGTTTAGAGTTGAACCACACAAGACAAGTACACACCAGCATATTACACAGCACCTCTTGCTTGTGGCTTGTTCGTTGTCGTAGCATGGCCAGTTTACCTAAAAAAAAGAAATATAATATGTCAGAAAAGGTAGGGTATTGTTATTCATTTTTATTCATCTTTGGTAACGGTTTTCTGTTGACTTGTTTGTTTTGAACAGCGTTGCTGCAAAGCCATACCCAATGATCCATGAGATTGCTTCGATTTAGTTTCATATTTTGCCTCTCTTTTGCAGCTCTATCATCGCTCTGAGTAAGTCAACCTTGAGAATAAGCCAGCTTAAAGCGAAATATAGATTTTATTGTCCAGGAGCTATAAGAATTAGTGCGAATATTTTGGCTGATTGGCGTTCACTAAGGGACCGATCGTTTATTGCGTCCCAGGGGGGCGGTGGTAATACGGTTGGGGAGGGGGGGCGGTACGTTTTTTAAAACCAGTAAAAAAAAATTGGGGGTACATTTTTGTAATGACCGAATATGAGGAGGGGTACGTATTTAGTAGTGTTGAAGGGGGAGGGGTATGTTTTCCATTCAATGATTTTAGAGGGAGATACAAATTTCATTTCATTTTTTTGCGAAGAAACCATCCCCCCCCCCCCTACCCGGGACGTAATAAACGATCGGTCCCTAATTGCAAATATAAAACGCTGGCTGCTCACATTCAAGTGACCTTGCTTTACCCTTTCTGATTACAGCTTATGTAAAAGGAAACCGATCACAACACAGGAAACCCACAAAGAGCAAAGTTAATTTTCTAAAAGAAGCAAAAAAATAAAAWAATAAAATAATAAGCGGGTTCCCTGTGCATAAACGTGGTACGGTGAATCCTACGCGTTGAATACTGAACTGTGCTGCACTCAAAGTGAACTAAAAATCGAACGCAATGTTCCATTGTTATTGATTCAAATTTTACTAAATAATGTAGAGAGGGATCCTCGAACGTCTCGATGCAGGAGAAGTGATCATAGGTGATGGTGGGTTTACTGCGGCCCTAGAGAAGCGAGGTTACGTAATGGCTGGAAAGTGGACACCCGAATGCACTGTGGAAAATCCAGAAGCAGGTAAAACTGGTTTTATTGCGTGACCCAGTGCGTTTATACGGAGCAATTTTCCCTGCAACTTGTGCAACAGCGCTGGACACAAGTTGTAAGAATACCCGGTGCAACGGAGACGCAATCGTTGCCAGAAGTAGAAACGTTAACGAACTTTACTTTTGAATTGCGCTGTGGGTTACACGCTGTAATCATAATTAATAGAGCGGAATCAATGGTTAGGAAACCTATTGTCCTATGTTTTTGTTCTTCTTTATCCATTGTTATATGACCTTCAGTGCACAGTGAAGGAAAAGTTTCTCCATTTGTTCACAGTATTAGGGAATATAAAAGTTTTTTACCCAAAACAAAATCGTTCTAAAATATGTGTTATTTGTTAATTAATCTTATATGATTAAAATTAATTGTTTATTGAAAATGAAATTGCCCTTTTTAATGCTTTCTTATTTATCATCTAGTAACTTAACTGTATCTGCGCGAAAATATTTATTCGAATGGTTTTTGGTTATGGAATGAAAGTTTCTATTTTCAAAGTGTTCACACATGAAAATAATAAGGAACTGAGCATTTTCAGCCATACTTGCTTTGGTTCATTGTGCACCGTCAGTAACACGTGATGGTACGATTCAACATCAAAGGCAAAACAATAGCTTTGTTCTATTTTCGACTTTCACATCCCCATAATGCCTTGCGTTTTTGGGGGGTAACCAATCAAAAAACTGTCCCAAATTGAAAGGTTTCTTAATTGAATTTATACTATACCGGCTTTTATCTTTACAATACTGATTATCAGTTTATCCCACGTTATTTTTGCGTGTACAGATCATGAAGAGTTTTGGTCTTACAGAAAATGTATTGACTTACGAAAAAATGTTTAAAATTTACCTTAAACGTCTTCAAGCTTCTATCTTTTTCTGTTTTTTACTTCTTCATTTTATCTTTGGATACCAAACAAGGTATTTTCAACATTGTGTGATCAGTCTTCAGCAAAATAAGTGGGTTTTTACCCTCTGGTTACCCCCCAAAGACGCAAAGGATTATGGTGATGTGAAAGTCGAGAATGGAGTTTCCAAACCATTCCACTCCATTAACTACGCTGCAATGCTCCATGCAACTTGTGTTGCAACGCCGTTGCGCGACAAGTTTCAGGAAAAACTGCTCCGTTTTAGATAACTTTAACATACTTGTAAAGCGCTTTTGGACTTTAGGAAAAGACGCTATATAAAATTATCCGTTATATTAGTATTATATATTGTCTTAGCTAGAACTAGAAATCTGCACCGTGGATCGAAAGATCATGTTTGAATTCCTCTTGAACCATTGTTTCAGTTCGTCAACTTCACCGTGAGTTTCTTCGTGCTGGTGCTGACGTCATGCAAGCGTTTACTTACTCTATGCAAGATGAGCCCGTAGAGATTGATGGGAAAACTGTTTCGGTAAAGTAAAGTATTTATCATAGTTTTAAATCGTTTCTTTCTCTCTTGAGAAGTGCGGGTTGTGTGCAGTACTAATGCGTGTCATTTCAAGGCTATGGTCATGGGGTTCGATCCTCGTGAACCGGCACGTGAGCAGAGCTGCTTGTTGGTTCTCTTATGTTCTTCGAGGGGCTTCGAGGGTCTCCATAAAAATATATCAACTTTCATTATTTAATTCAATAATCAGGGTTCGTGCTAGTCCTTAAACTCCTTGAAAACTCCTTGAATTTAATTCACATTTTCAAGGGCACTTGAAAAGCTCTTGAATACTACGATTTTAGCGAAACTCCCCCAAAACTCCTTGAATTTCTGCTTTGATCAATACTTGCATGGTTCTTAAAAAGATCTAGTCAGAAAGATTGGAATTTCTGAAAGTCGGCCATATGCAACCACCGTGTAAAACCTTGGCATAGTTAGCTGAACAAACTCCTTGAAAATTCAYYTTYGGGTCCTTGTATACCCTTGAATAGTCCTTGAATTTTAAGTGGTTACCTCAGCACGAACCCTGAATAATGGAACAATGCTGGGCCACGAGTTCGAACCGAGAGGAGATTAAAAGTGTAAGAACGAGAACTTCCATTATCATTGCCATCAATCCGGTATGCTGGCAATTATTTTATGCCACGACCGAAGCAGTTATCGTAGGTCTTTGCTCACATAAACATTTTGCTAGAGATCCCGCCATAAAATGTTCCCTGGGTGCCCTCCCCCAAATCGAATGTTTTGAAGCAAAGGAATTCCTTTRCCAAAAGTTTCCAAATTATTCATAATGTTGTTGCCGCAGTAAAGGAATTTGATTGTTCTGAATACTTTTCAGTGGGATGAAATCAACGATGCAGCTTGTAAGTTAGCAAAGGAAGTGGCAGAAGAAGGTCCTTATGCATTATGTTCGGGATCCCTGTGTGAAACCGTCCAGGCATACCGTAGCGGTAAAGTCCCTAAAGAGGTCATCAAAGAGAAGTTCAAGAAACAAGTGGATATTTTTGTGAAGAATGGTGTTGATCTCTTGATCGCTGAGGTTAGGAGGACTCCATTTCAACCGCTGTCCAGTTTGTTAACGTAAATGTAGGCGCGCAAAGTATCATTCGTCAAAATCATGTTTTTCAGTATTTGGTAGGTCGATATTTCGCTCACTTTACATTCTCTAAATCTTCTAATACTTGTTCAACTTGAAATATTGTAAAATATATTTCTCGTAGTATATTTCACATGTTGGAGAAGCAGAATTGATGGTTGAAGTCATGAAGGCCAGCGGTAAACCCACAGCCGTTACCTTGGCAATAGGTAAAGATGGCGATAGACACGGTGTGTTGCCGGGAGAGTGTGCCCTACGTCTTGCTCGTGCAGGTATGATGACTCAGCAGAAATGAAAGCACAAATGAACGCGCAAGCAAATAACGTGTGAACTGCAGCTAACACAAAAGCAAGGAATGGAAATTTCTCATATTTTCGTGCGCTTGCTGACGTTTGTGTAACAGAAGTTCTAAAACACCACTAGAACTAGCTATTGAAAGCGCAAGCAAAATTACCTGTGAACTACACTTAGTCAACGCTAAAAGAAGGAATGGAGACTTTCCCATTTTTTCGTGCGCATGCATGCTTGCGTTTGTGTAACGGAAATCCACTTACAGTAGTCATTAAACTGATGATGGACGATGGATATCGTCCGAAATATTTTGCTCAAAAAACTTCTAGTTATTCTTTTCGTATATAAACTTTTGGCCCAAAAAAACATTTTTACAAATCCAAAAGAGCGCTTTAATATRAACAAGCACTGACCACTGCGCTTGCGTATTTTAATTTGCTGGCATTTTGCGTTGCCCGTGTGAACCAAGCTCAAGATACTTAATCATCGCTTAGACTTAAGCATTGTGGAATATGAATTTTATTACAACAGGTGCAGATATCATTGGTGTTAATTGTCGTTTTGATCCCGAGAGAAGCCTTGAAGTCATGAAAGAAATGCAACACGCCTTGAAAAAGGAAGGCATTAAAATGCATTACATGGTTCAACCACTTGGTTTCTGGACTCCTGATGCAAATGCTCTTGGTTTTATTGGTCTTGCCGAGTTTCCATTCGGTAAGGTTGCGACTTTAGCCTACATACATTTTCAAGTATCTTAGGGAAATCAAGGGCCGACTTTTGTCAATTAACTTTATTGCGGAAATGTGGTTTAACAAAATCAGACTGACAATTAGCCGAAGAGGTAATTTAAACACAAATACAGGCTTTGCTAACCTGCGGTGTCTGTCCGTCTGTTAAGAGTTGTCTGTGTCCCATTTTTTCTAACATCTTTTTATGCTTTTTGTCCCTTGCTAGCCATGGACCCCCGTGCTCTAACCAGATGGGACTGYCATAAGTTTGCTCGTAAAGCATATGATATGGGTATCAGATACATTGGAGGGTGTTGTGGATTTGAACCTCACCATATCAGAGCTCTGGCTGAAGAGGTACGGTTCTGAGCTCCAATAACCCATATTTAATTTCAGGCTAAAAAATATAGTTCTTTTTTGCACAGGTTCACTGATAGAAGTGTTTCTTTAGTGAAGAGCATTAACATGCAATAGAGGTTTTGCACCATCACATGACGGCAGCCATGTTAGATGGCAGGAACAATACAATCGTTTTACATGAGAAAGAATTCAATTTCCGAGAATAAAGGGAGTTGTTCTGCCATCTAACCACAGGCAGCCCAAGCTGGATTATGGCGCCGCCACGTGATGGTGCAAAACCTCTTTACTTCGAATTGGTCTCTAAATTAAATTTTTTGAAGTCTTAGGATCTTTGATGGAGTACCAACCTTCCAAAAATAGTCTTTGGTAGTTATCCTGCTCGCGCTGTCTATGGTTTTGGCATCTCGGAAATTAATTATGCCCTGTTTAATTTGAATGTTCAGCTACTTTGGAAGACTGTGTATTAACCTTTGTTTATAGCTTTCACCTGAACGTGGTCGTCTACCTCTTGGAACCAAGAAGCATGGCTTGTGGGGAGAGAGCCTTAATAACTACACTGTACCACACTTGAAAGTGAAGTGAGTACATATGACCAAAATTGAGGAGCAGTTTTGCTTTACTGAACAAGTCTTTTTTCTCTCTCTTGAGAAGCACGGTTTGAGTGCTTTGCTAATGCGCGTCAACGCACGGCTGTGGTCACGGGCCAAGGGATTAAAACATCGGAACCGCCATTATATTTGAGCAGAGAACTTGCTTGTTCTCTTATGTGCTTTTCTCCGGTATATCTGGTTTTTCTTTCTGCACAAAAATAAACTTTCATTTATTTATCTTTTTTTTTTCAATTCGATAACGGAACAAGGACTGGCTATTAAGTGCTACCCTCGCAAAACAAGGACGATTCCTGCAACTTTTGAAATCAAAGATTTCCCTACTAGGAGACTCTCCCTCGTCCTCGCCTAAGAGAAGGAAGGGAAAGCGGTGAGACTCGGTCCGCAGGAAAATMTAATATATTCTTGAGTAAACACTTATACAAGATATCGAAATTATTGCTGGGCCTTTTTGGGAGTTTGCCTAAGAATCTGGTTAACTAAAGCTAATCTTGTTGCATTTTCCTTTCACAGGGCCAACCGCGCATTCTGGGAGAACCTGCAACCAGCAACTGGTCGCCCATATTCAGCACCACTGTCTGAACCAGCTGGAGAATGGCATGACTAATTTAGCCGTAATTTTTAAAGCGTAATTTTCGCTCCTTTTGTGCTTGGTGGAGCAAGAAAATTGGACAGCGAGCGAAATGGGACTGACTTTTGGGATCTTTGGATTTTGATTTCCTCCAACATGGCGGTTATACACCAAATCGAATTACGACGACAATTTGAATGACTTTTGTTCTCACTAGAATGACTTGCCCCGTGTTCACGTTGAAACATAAAAGCATTTTCACATGAATGAGAATAAGCCTGAAGCGAGATGACGTTTTACCCCCGACTCTATACCATAATAGTTTTTAAAATTCTTTCATATTAAAATTTTTGATTCCTTAGAGAATACAGGTACAATAGTTATAATTAAAGAACAAAAGCAGTGTGAAAAGGATTATGGTCTAGAGACGGGGGTAAAACGTCATCTYGCTTCAGGCTTATTGAGCCCGTCCTGGACAATAGTTATTCAAATTGATCGCCATGCATAATTTCATTCATGATTGTATGAAATCAAAGTCAAGCCAAGAATCGAGAGTTTTAACTAAGAAGCTTGCAAATGTATTTTTTTTTTTTTTTTTTTTTTTTTTTCAAATAAAAACATTTCAAAGTTCATAGTATTGTAATGGACGATGGTAAAATAAAGGGAAATAATTGAAGGCACTCGTGCCTAATCTGAATCATCTGTCTTCTGCTTTTTCTTCTTTTTTTTCTTTTTCTTTTCAGAACTTTCATCCTTTGGCTGAAAATAAAAACAATGATATTGAAAATGAAGAAAGAAAGAAATGGATATCAAGGGTGGTGCAGCTTTAGTCGCCTCACACTGCCCTGAATTAGATCAGCCCAAAAATTGTTATAGGGTTCGATCTGTGAGTAAGCTGTGCCCTGACTTAGACCTGCCCTGACTTAGACCAGCCCAGAGGCTGTTTCGGGGTTCACTTTGAGTTAGCCGTGCCCTGACTTTGATCAGCCCAGAGGTTGTTTCGGGGTTCAYTTTGAGTTAGCCGTGCCCTGACTTAGATTAGCCCAGAGGTTGTTTCAGGGTTCACTCTGAAGTAGCCATTCCATGACTTAGATCTGCCCGAAGGGAAGTTCTGGGTTGTATCTGTGGGTTGCCATGCTTTAGTGGCTTACACTTCCCTGACATAGATCAGCCAAAAGTTGTACAGGGTTCACTCTGTGCCCCGACTTTGATCATGCCAGAGGTTGTTTCAGGGTTCACTGTGAGTTACCGTGCCCTGACTTGGATCAGCCCAGAGGTTCTTTGCCTTCATTTCCGACAGGTTGCACCTTCTCATGAATGACAAAATAATCTGCTCATCTCAGTTCAATTTACTCACCTCGACTTTTTCTTCCTCTCCATCACTCTCCTCTGTTTCAGTTTTTCGTTTTTCTTTCTTCTTCTTTTTATCTTTCTTTGACTTTTTGGCCGGTACTTCTAAAAAAAAATTATTATATTGACATACTTGTGTTTAACCTGCCTTCAAAATTATACCATTTTTGCTTTTGCTCCTAAGCTACAATTAAGAGCAGTAACAAGAGTGGATGAGAAGGGAAAACAATAAAAACAAAACAAAGGCATAAAAATAAATGATAGAAGAAATAATGGGACACAACAGATACTGTGCGGAAACTTCAACCAGGAACACTTTGATAAACTGGTATCCGGATAACCAATCATACTGTGACATTTAGTTCGACATTCTTAAAGTGCA
>NW_022260323.1:90473-105819 GCF_009602425.1 Actinia tenebrosa | reverse complement strand
CTATCGGGTTGTTAAACTGAATTCATGGCTATTGATTTAACGTTCCATTCCGCTCTACTTATGTTTAACTGTTGAAGGCATTCAATCAAGAATGAATACCAAACAATTTATAGTCTTTTTGTGGTTAAACAAAATATTGTTAACCAGTTTATCATCGATTCAACTTCAGACATGAATGTCTATTATCGAGATAGAGAACATGTCCCCAAATTTGTCTTAAACTTGTTGTTCGTCGCTTCGTCCATGATGAGTTTGGTGGTTAGAAACCCATCCTCATTAGCCTCGATTTAGTGTATACGATTGCTTTGTGATAAAACAAACTGGAAGGGATAAAGAATAACAGGGCTTGCCTTGTAATTAAATGGTGTGTTTTGAAAAAAAGCTATATCACGGGCGTAGAGTGCTTTTCACAGCACCCTCACAGCCCAATTTACATACATTTACTGTATTTTACCTCAATGTCTCTCCGCCCGTCATGTAGTCCTTATCCGTATCCTGAATCTTTCACTATCAAAAATTACTTAAAGGCACTTTTCAAATTCCAAAAACTCAAAGAATATGAAAAGATCATAAAGAGTACATTCTGTGTGACAGTGAAAAAGTCAAGGTATAGAATTAATCAAGTCCTTATAGAAGTGGTTATAAACCTATAACTTATAACTCTCATATTCACCACCAAATATTACATTACATCAACAGAAGGCGAACCTCTGAAGCTTGTGAAGGAGTGCCGGCGGAGTAGCTAGTTTTACAAAGATCACAACACTCAAAAGGACAACAAAGTAAGCTTATTAGAAATTGCCTTATTACATTATATTTCAACGGGATTTCATTGACTTGAGAGGGCATCTTTGTAGTGAAGCTCGAAGAGTGAGAAGGAGCACGAGATAGCTAACTTTGCAAAAATAACCTGAATGATCAAATGGACACTTATGATTTTCGAATTAAGGAAAATTGAATGTCTATGATCAAGATAAAAGGTTTCCAACTTCGTCTTAAATATGTTGCTCGTCGCTTCGTCTATGATGAATTTGGCGCGGGCTAGAAATCCACCTCATTTTTCTTGGTTTAGTGTACGATTGCTGCGTGATAAACCCAAAAAACCAAAGCCGGCTGCCGGTCATTTAGACATTCCTATATAGAAAACACTAAGTGGAATCCATCATCTTCAGCCTCGGTTTCGTGTACGATCCCTTTATAATACAACCAACTGCAAGAATAAGGAATACTAGGATTAGCATGTGAATGAATGATGTGCTTTGAGAAAAAGACTACATGCCGGGCGTAGAGTGAATTTCAGGGGCCCCTCACAGCCCAAATTACATACATTTACTGTATTGTGAAAACAAAAAGCATAAAGAGTAGATCCTGTATGAATGTTAAAAAAGTAAAGGTAAAGACTAACAGTAGTGGACATCCTTTTTATCCGATACAACAGGTTGCCAAATTCTTTTTTCCGAGCTCGACTTTTCAGCTTGTCTGAACAGATAGAATGTTAAACCTGGATTTACCCTAGATACGGACGTGCTGTTTAGCTTATTAAAGGTGCAAGGATAGCCTGGTTTAGCGGGATATCGTATGATTATTGTGCGCCACTAATAACATTTAACAAAATGTTCCGATTGATCATCATATAGAAACCGCATTCGGATTATTCTTAGCGTTTTATCAATACTCCTGGGAATCAAAGTCACAGCCGCGGCTTAAACAAACTTCGCATTGGATTTTAGTATGTTTGGTCTGATTTAGCGAAGAAAGGATTCCCTTTTAATCTGCATAGTAAAGCTAGTAAGTGCTACTGAAATGTTGGCCCCAGAAAGGCCAATATTGTAGTACCTAGTACCTTGTGGAGGTGGGTGTGTTGTATTTAAGGGCGTTGTGGGCGGCCTGCGAGGGTTGTTTAAACTCACACAAACTTTCAAACGGTCTTCCTTTTCTTCTAATCTCTCTTTTTMTTTCGAAATATGCACTCTGACAACAAAAAGCTAATATTGCTGATAACAACAAATACTGAGTCATTCAAACTACTAAAGAATCTTATATTNTCATTTATCTTGGTTTAGTGTACGATTGCTGCGTGATAAAACCAAAAAACCAAAGCCGGCTGACGGTCATTTAGACATTCCTATATAGAAAACACCATCATCTTCAGCCTCGGTTTTGTGTACGATTCCTTCATGATACAACCAACTGCAAGAATAAGGAATATTAGGATTAGCTCGTGAATGAGTGATGTGTTTTGAGATAAAGACTACATGGCGGGCGAAGAGTGCATCTCAAGGGCCCCTGACAGCCCAAATTACATACATTTACTGTATTTTATGTGGTCACTCATCGCCCGTGATATAGTGTTTACCCGTTCCTTGAATGCTTCACTATTTAAGCCATTTGGAAGTCATATGTTTTCTTTTTATCTTACCACTTAAAGAATACAAAAATCATAAAGAGTAGATCCTGTAGGAATGTTAAAAAAATGAAGGAACAGAATAATCCAGGAGTGGACATCCTTTTTATCCGACACGCCAGGCTGCCAAATTCTTTTTTCCGGGCTCGACTGTAAGCCTGGATTTACCCTAGATACTGACATGCTGTTTAGTTATCTCAAAGGTGCAAGGATAGCCTGGTTTAACGGGCCGCTAATAACATCTAACAAAATGCTACAATTGATTCATATGTACCACATATAGAAACCGCGTTTGGATTATCCTCAGCGTTTTATCGATACTCCTGCGAATCAAAGCCACAGCGCGGCTAAAACAAACATCGCATTGGATTTTAGTATGTTTGGTCTGATTTAGCGGAGAAAGGAAACCCTTTCAATCTGCATAGTAATGATAGTTAGCGCTAGAGATGGGCTCCAGAAAGGCCAATTGTAGTACCTAGTACCTGGGGGAGGTGGGTGTGTTGTATTTATAGGCGTACAAGTGGCTTGCGGGTCCAAACTTTAGGTGCTCGTAAATATATTTCCTTCGCGAAGAAAACAAAACAAGTTACACCATTGATCCACATTTCTCTTGCTCTTTTAGAATTTGTTACTTTTTGCCTCAAAATCTAAAATTGCGGAAAATCCCAATCTGGATTCACTCTATGGATCGGACCATAGTGAAAAATCTCGTACGAATAACAATCGCGAATAATTCGTACGGGAGTGGAAAATGTTGCTAAACATTCGCTGAACCGACTCCCGTAAGGATAGCAATTGGGAAAAATTCGTACGGAAGTTAAAAATGTTGGTGTAATGAGGACCGTGAAATTCGATCATAGCACAGCAAAAAAGAGAAGAGAACCATATATTCCGATATAGAACTAGGATCCCTTACTTGAACTAGAAGTATCCATTACCTGATTTAGGAGTATCCCTCATCTGAACGAGGAATATACCTCATCTGAAACGTACGCTTAGGGTAATTTGCAGTTGATCCTGAGATTATACGCACACGCGTTTTCCGTCGTGACTTTATAGTTGCGTCACTGTCGTAAAAGCCGCATTTCATGCGTGTCATTAAGTGGATGAGGAGGAATAGCAATGGGCTTACGCATCATAATCATAATCATAAAATCATAATACTTTTTTACAGAAATGAGCAGACTGCCGCTTCGTTAATCTCGATAAAATCCCCATCAAAAAAAGATGTTTAATTTTTACCTACGCCGAATAATTAATATGTTGACTGAAAATATATATTTACTATCGGGATCTTCGACTGTATTAATGGCTATTGATTTAACCTTCCATTCTCTACTGAGGTTTAACTGTTGAAGGCATTTAATCAAGAATGAGCACCAAACAATCTCAATTTATATACATATAATTCGGATATATTTTTAACTTTTTATTATCGATTTAACTTCAGACATGAATGTATATTTTTGAGATAAAATGTCCCCAAATTTCTCTTAAACTTGTTGTTCGTCGCTTCGTCCATGATGAGTTTGGTGGTTAGAAATCCATTCTCATTAGGCTCGGGTTCGTCTACGATTGCTTTGTGATACAACAAACTGGAAGGATAAATAATAACAGCGCTTGGTTTGTGATTAATTGGTGTGTTTTGAAAAAAAGCTATATCACGGGCGTAGAGTGCATTTCACGGGCCCCTCACAGCCCAATTTACATACATTTACTGTATTTTATCTCTATGTCTCTCCGCCCGTGATGTAGTCATCATCCGTATGTATCTTAGCTATCGCTTTGAAACCAATCTAGTTTTCATTTTGTCAATTCTTAACCGCTTGTAGTTTGAAAAAATGATAAAAAGGACATTCTGTGTGAATGTGAAAAACTCAAGGGACAGATTCATCCAGTCTTGGACTCAATTTCAGTCAGATACAACAAGCTGAAATATTCTTCTCTCTGCGCGGGACGTTTGAATTTGTTTGAGGGGATAGAACTAATTCATCCCGTACTAAACTAGGTACGGACGACTCGTGCCGTGTTCTTAAAGGTGTATGGACAATATCCTGGTGTAATGAGGACCGTGAAATCTATCATATGAGTAGCACAGCAAAGAAGATGAAGAGAACCATATATTCCGATATAAAACTAGGATCCCTTACTTGAACTAGAAGTATTTCTTCCCTGATTTAGTAGTATCGGCTCATCTGATCGAGGAATATACCTCATGTGAACCGTACGCTTAGGGTAATTTGCAGTTGATCCTGAGATTATATGTCGTACCTTATTTTCATAGCGATCGAAATAACGCGCACGCGTTTTCCGTCGTGACTTTAGTTGCGTCACTGTCGTAAAAGCCACATCATGCGTGCCATTATAGAAGTGGATGAGGAGGAATAGCGATGGGCTTATATATCATAATCATAATCATAAGATTATAATATATATATTTTTTTACAGAAATGAGCTGACTGTCGCTTCGTTGATCTCGATAAAATCCCCATCAAAAAAAGATAAGTTTAATTGATACCGACGGCGAATAATTAATATTTTAACTGAAAATATATATTTACTATCGGGATCTTCGACTGTATTCATGGCTATTGATTTAACCTTCCATTCTCTACTGATGTTTAACTTTTGAAGGCTTTTAATTAAGAATGAGCAATAAACAATCTCAATTCATTGTCTTTTTGTGCTTAAGCAACTATTTTACAAAATTCGGATATATTTTTAACCTTTTATCATCGATTTAACTTCAGACATGAATGTCTATTATTGAGAKAAAATGTCTTCAAATTTGTCTTAAACTTGTTGTTCGTCGCTTCGTCCATGATGGGTTTAGCGGTTAGAAATCTWTCCTTATTAGCCTCGGGTTCGTCTAAGATTGTTTCGTGATACAACGAACTGGAAGGATGAAGAATAGCAGGGCTTGGCTTGTAATTAAATGGTGTGTTTTGAAAAAAAGCTATANTTTTTTCAAATTTCTCAAAATCCATACGCTATCTCCACCCTTAGCTTGCAATAATTATATTGTACGATAACAGTGTTTTCATATGATCTTAAGTTTCATGCCGCAAAAAATCGTCTATACCAAAAATATTAAACTTTTTGCAAGTAATATATGCATAAATAACGTGCATAGAAATTTGTTATTTGCAAACATTAACAAAATTTATAGATGATAGCCACTGTTCTTTTCCTGTTGATGTTTTGTCGATTTGCAGAGTGTCTAGCTTCAGTCATCGCGGAAAAAATGGTATTGAAAATTGTTTTCGCACCAGATGAAATACATAAATGTTCAAATATTTCAGGGTTGTAAATATAGGGAGGTTATTGGACACAGTGAATTCTTAAACTTTCCACCCATTCGTATCCAAAGTGTTTGCTACAGCTTCGGTGTGAGTGCTGTTTAAAATTCTCGAAGGAGCCACACCCGCACCTGTAGCATAGGCGCGTTGAAATTCTTCTTTTTTCCTCGGTCTTCCCCTTTCCCTTTGTTGAGCGGGCTGCAACAAAGTGTATACTGATCATAATTTGTATAAAACATATGCAGATTGTACTTTTGGTAAATTTAAAAAAAAATAAAAAAACTACTTACGTGGAGGAAAGTTTTTCCGCTTTTTCGAAATTCGGCGACTGCCCTTCTACACGTAGAACATATCCACAGTTGCTCGCTAGTTGTTTCAATTCCAAAACACTGCTTCAAATCACTTTTAAAGCTTGTGGCTGACTTTGCTTTGTTCTCATAGTGCTTACATACTGAACACGTTTTGTGAGAGCAATAAAATTCGTTTACAAACAATGTAACCACCAAAAATATCAATTTAAATGACCGCGCCATGGTTCAAACAAGGCTCAAACCATACGTCAAGGGTCAGTGGCCACCTCTGTAGCCTGCAATCACCTTGTTATGCATCAGCRGATACGTGCATGCGCATGCAAAATTCCCTCCTGTTAATAAATGAGTACTTTACGTAAAGTTCATGAGTATGAATTAGTAATTAACCTATTATACTATGACAGGCGTACAAAAGGCTTGCGGGTCCAAACTTTAGATGCTCGTAAATTTACTTCCTTTGCGACCAAAACAAAAAATATATACCATCGATCCCCATTTCCCTTGCTCTTTTAGAATTTGTTACTTTTTGCCTCAAAATCTAAAATTGTAGAAAATCCCAATCTGAATTTACTCCTTGGATCGGACTTTTCCTGGGTGGAGTGTCGGAACCAGTAAAATTTGACTTTAGTATTTCGACTTCAAACCATAGTGAAAAGTCTAACATTACAACGAAACATACTTTGAGGCAGTTATTTCGAAAAAGTATCCGCGAAAATTTCATGGCTTTTATGAGATTGATACTCTTAAGAGTTACTCTGTGAGAATCTGTGAAGCGAAGAAGCATTGTCATTAGAGGGAACAGGCATACAATATGGCGAACGGAGTCTCAGGATTGCGATAGAACTTTCATTAAGAAATTTAGCATTGAATTTGAAAATCATGAATATATATGTTTGCGTGGGTTCATTAACTTTTTCAAACTTTCATTAGCGTTTTGGTGCAGACAATAAACCACAACACGCATTCAACACAGTGTTTTGGGAGTGAAAAATGTTGGTAAATATTTGCTGAACCGACTCCCGTACGAATAACAATCGCGAATAATTTAATAGATTCGTACGGTAGTGAAAAATGGTGGTAAATATTCGCTGAACACATTGCGTACTCTCAGTTGATATTTACATTAGCCAATCAGTGGTTTCTAAGCCATGTCCATTTTCAAGATAAAATGTCTCCAACTTTGTGTTAAACTTGTTGCTGGTCGCTTTGTCCATGACGAGTTTGGTGGTTAGAAATCCATCCTCATTAGCCTCGATTTAGTGTACGATTGCTTCGTGATACAGCGAACTGGAAGGATAAAGAATAACAGGGCTTGGCTTGTGATTGAATGGTGGGTTTTGTGGTAAAAACTATAACACGGGCGTAGAGTGCTTTTTTCGGGCCCCTCACATCCCAATTTACATACATTTACTGTATTTTACCTCTATGTCTCTCCGCCCGTGATGTAGTCCTCATCCGTATGTATCTAAGCCTTCTCTTTGAAACCCATCTAGTTTCCATTTTCTCAATTCCTAACACTTGTAGTTTGAAAAAATGATAAAAAGGACATTCTGTGTGAATGTGAAAAACTCAAGGGACAGACTAATCAAGTTCTAGACTCGATTTCAGTCAGATACAACAAGCTGAAATATTCTTCTCTCTGCGCGGGACGTTTGAGCTTGTTTGAGCGGATAGAACTAATTCAGCCCGTACTAAACTAGGTACGGACGACTCGTGCCGTGTTCTTAAAGGTGTATGGACAATATCCTGGTATAATGAGGACCGTGAAATTCGATCATAGCACAGCAAAAAAAGAGAAGAGAACCATATATTCCGATATAGAATTAGGTCCCTTACTTGAACTAGATGTATCCCTTACCTAATTTAGGAGTATCCCTCATCTGAACGAGGAATATACCTCATCTGAACCGTACGCTTAGGGTAATTTGCAGTTGATCCTGAGATTATATGTCGTATACTATTTTCATAGCGATCGAAATAACGCACATGCGTTTTCCGTCGTGACTTTATAGTTTGGTCACTTTCGTAAAACCCACATTTCATGCGTGTCATTACAGAAGTGGATGAGGAGGAATAGCGATGGGCTTACGCATCATAATCATAATCATAAGATGATAATATTTTTTTACAGAAATGAGCAGACTGCCGCTTCGTTAATCTCGATAAAATCCCCATTAAAAAAATATAAGTTTAATTTATACCTACGCCGAATAATTAATATTTTAACTGTAAATATATATTTACTATTGGGATCTTCGACTGTATTCATGGCTATTGATTTAACCTTCCATTCTCTACTGATGTTTAACTGTTGAAGGCATTCAATCAAGAATGAGCACCAAACAATCTCAATTTAGTCTTTCTGTGGTTAAAACCAATTTTACAAAATGCGGATATATTTTCAAGCTTTTATCATCGATTTCGGACATGAATGTCTATTGTCGAGGGAAAATGTCTGCCAACTTTGTCTTAAACGTGTTGTTCGTCGCTTCGTAATGATGAGTTTGGTGGTTAGAAAACCATTCTCATTAGCCTCGATTTAGTGTACGATTGCTTTGTGATACAACAAACTGGAAGGATAAAGAATAGCGGAGCTTGGCTTGTGATTGAATAGTGGGTTTTGAAAAAAAGCTATATCACGGGCGTAGAGTGCTTTTCACAGCACCCTCACAGCCCAATTTACATACATTTACTGTATTTTACCTCTATGTCTCTCCGCCCGTGATGTAGTCCTTATCCGTATCCTGAATCTCTCACTATGAAAAACTACTTAAAGGCACTTTTTCGTTAAATACCACGTGTAGAAAACTATAAGTTTACTAGAGTTTAGAAACTGCAGATTTTATGAGTATGTAGTGTAAAGTAGAATTCGGAAACCAAGGTCACCGAAATGAGATTTTGATGAATTTTTATCCACACACAATTTATTTATCATTTATTTTAAATTCCCTTCTTTCTTCTTCATTTTACTGTAATTACGTAATTATTGTGGTCTTTTTTTTTTTCATTTCTGTTCAGGCAGCAGATGTGTTTCCCTTGTAATACCCAGGCTATTCTTCTAATACACCTAATTCGTCTCATGGTGTAATGTTTACCCATTTCATAACCACGTGTTATTCCCTAGAATAAAATTTCTTTGTTTAACAGTTGCGCATGAGAAGACACATGAATGTGGATACAACTCAAACAAAGAATCTTAATCTCAAGAGAATGACACGTGGTCTGAAATGGGAAAACATTGCGCAAAGACGAATTAATTCTATTCTCTCCAAGGCCCCCAGTAACCATTCCGTTTAGCCATTTGTTTTGCTTTCTTATCAGGAGCAGTCTTAAGGGATGGTACCACGCCCTTCATGTAGAAATCAACTCGTTTCATTAGGGTCGTTACTACATCTGGAAGTCTGGTACTGAGATCAGTGCGTTCCTCAGGGTCAGCGGTGATGTTGTACAGCGCCATTTTGATTATATTATTGAATCCTGTAAGAAAGAATTTAAGAACTTTGCAAGTTAGTGATAGTGATCTTCCAAGTCGTCTATCCTTCTGAATGTTTAGTCTTTAAATAATAGAATGATATATAGTCCTATAGTAGCATATATAATAGTATATATAGTAGCATTTAATAGTCAGTGACTAACGTTAACAAACCCGTAGCGCTCTCACCGCTACGCCACCCGTGCTACTTCAATCAGTCATTCGTTTCATTCATCAATCCATTCGCTCATTGAGATTAAAACATAGGTATGTTAAATCGTCATTATGTCCGTCCGCGTTCGTTCAAAAATTCAACTCAATTTCACGCACCTCTAAATGACATTTTTTTTATGATACACCGACACTCACCTGATCTTTTTCCTCTTGATTTTCTCCGCCTGGCCATTTTTTCTCCAGTTCAGGTGGTTTAAACCAAGTTAAGTTGGGTACATTTATCATGATCTTCATGTCCCCAACACGTAAAGCAATCCCTTCATGNCTTACCACTTAAAGGATACAAAAAGCGTAAAGAGTAGATCCTGTATGAATGTTAAAAAAGTCAAGGCACAGACTTATCCAATAGTGAACATCCTTTTTATCCCATATACAACAGGCTGTCAATCTTCCTTGCTCGATTTTTCAGCTTGTCTGAAGGGATAGATTTATCCTAGTTAAAAACGTGCCTTTTAGTTATCATAAAGGTGCATAAGGACAATAGCCTGGGTTAAAGTGATATCTTGTGATTCCGCGATAGCGCGCCGCCAATAACAGGTAACAAAATGTTACGATTGATCAAATTGATAGATTTAGAAACCTCGTTTGGATATTCCTTTGCGTTTCTTCGATGCTCCTGCGAATCAAAGTCACAGTGCTGCTCGAACAAAGATCGCATTCGATTTTAGCATGTTTGATCTGATTTTTCGGAGAAAGGAAACCCTTTCAATCTGCATAGTAATGCTAGTTAGCGCTAGATTTTGGCTCCAGAAAGGCCAATTTATATTATCCAAGTACCTTGGGGAGATGGGTATAGGAGTGCAAGTGGCTTGCGGGTCCAAACTTTAGATGCTCGTAAATCCRTTTCCTTCACGACCAAAACAAAACAAATCACACTATTGATCCCCATTTCTCTTGCTCTTTTAAAATTTGTTACTTTTTGCATCAAAATCTAAAATTGTGGAAAATTTCAATCTGGATTCACTCCTAGGATCGGACTTTTCCTGGGTGGAGTGTCGGAACAGGGAAAAAATTTACTTTAGTATTTCGAATGGGAACCACAGTGAAATGTCTAAAATTACTAGAAAAAGTACTTTGACGCAGTTATTTTGAAAGATTACTGAAAAATTATGGCTTTTATGAGATTGATACTTTAAGAGGTACTCTGTGAGAATCTGTGAATCTATTTATTTTTATTTATTTATTTTATTTTATTTTTACTTTAGTATTTCGAATTGAAACCATAGCGAAAAGTCATTAATAAGAACCGTGAAATTCGATCATAGCACAGCAAAAAAGAGAAGAGAATCAAATATTCCGACATAGAACTAGGATCCCTTACTTGAACTAAAGGTATGCCTTACCTGATTTAGGAGTATCCCTCATCTGAACTAGGAATATACCTTATCAAAACCGGATGCTTAGATTAATTTGCATTTCAGACTTTGTGTCGTACTTTATTTTCATAGCGATCGAAATAACACGCACGCGTTTTCCGTCGTGACTTTAAATGCGTCACTGTCGTAAAAGCCACTTACTATCGGGTTGTTAAACTGAATTCATGGCTATTGATTTAACGTTCCATTCCGCTCTACTTATGTTTAACTGTTGAAGGCATTCAATCAAGAATGAGCACCAAACAAACTCAATTTATAGTCTTTTTGTGGTTAAACACCTATTTTACAAAATATTGTTAACCTTTTATCATCGATTTAACTTCAGACATGAATGTCTATTATCGAGATAAATTGTCTTCAAATTTGTCTTAAACTTGTTGTTCGTCGCTTCGTCCATGATGAGTTTGGTGGTTAGAAACTCTTCCTCATTAGCCTCGATTTAGTGTATGATTGCTTTGTGATACAACAAACTGGAAGGATAGATAATAACAGCGCTTGGCTTGTGATTAAATGGTATGTTTTGAAAAAAAGCTATATCACGGGCGTAGAGTGCTTTTCACGGGCCCCTCACAGCCGAAATTACATACATTTACTGTATTTTACCTCTATGTCTCTCCGCCCGTGATGTAGTCCTCATCCGTATCCTGAATCTTTCACTATGAAAAACTACTTAAAGCCACTTTTTTTAATTACCAAAACTCAAAGCATATGAAAAGATCATTGTTCAAGGCGTTCAATCGAGAATGAGCACCAAGCAAACTCAATTTAGTCTTTCTGTGGTTAAAACCTATTATACAAAATGCGGATATATTTTCAAGCTTTTATCATCGATTTAGTTTCGGACATGAATGTCTATTGTCGAGGGAAAATGTCTGCCAACTTTGTCTTAAACGTGTTGTTCGTCGCCTCGTAATGATGTGTTTGGTGGTTAGAAAACCCATCCTCATTAGCCTCGATTTAGTGTATACGATTGCTTTGTGATACAACAAACTGGAAGGATAAAGGATAGCAGGGCTTGGCTGCTGATTGAATAGTGTGTTTTGAAAAAAAGCTATATCACTGGCGTAGAGTGCTTTTCACGGGCCCCTCACGACCCAATTTACATACATTTACTGTATTTTACCTCTGTCTCTCCGCCCGTGTTGTAGTCCTCATCCGTATCCTGAGTCTTTCACTTTGAAAAATTACTTAAAAGAACTTTTCAAATTCCCAAAACTCGTGTCGTGTTCGTAAACCAAGGTCGCCGAAATTAGATTTTGATGGATTTTTATCCACACACAATTTATTTATCATTTATTTTAAATTCCCTTCTTTCTTCTTCATTTTACTGTAATTACGTAATTATTGTGGTCTTTTTTTTTTTCATTTCTGTTCAGGCAGCAGATGTGTTTCCCTTGTAATACCCAGGCTATTCTTCTAATACACCTAATTCGTCTCATGGTGTAATGTTTACCCATTTCATAACCACGTGTTATTCCCTAGAATAAAATTTCTTTGTTTAACAGTTGCGCATGAGAAGACACATGAATGTGGATACAACTCAAACAAAGAATCTTAATCTCAAGAGAATGACACGTGGTCTGAAATGGGAAAACATTRCGCAAAGACGAATTAATTCTATTCTCTCCAAGGCCCCCAGTAACCATTCCGTTTAGCCATTTGTTTTGCTTTCTTATCAGGAGCAGTCTTAAGGGATGGTACCACGCCCTTCATGTAGAAATCAACTCGTTTCATTAGGGTCGTTACTACATCTGGAAGTCTGGTACTGAGATCAGTGCGTTCCTCAGGGTCAGCGGTGATGTTGTACAGCGCCATTTTGATTATATTATTGAATCCTGTAAGAAAGAATTTAAGAACTTTGCAAGTTAGTGATAGTGATCTTCCAAGTCGTCTATCCTTCCGTATGTTTAGTCTTTAAATAATAGAATGATATATAGTCCTTTCGATGCGACGGTAGCGTTTAATAGTCATATCAGTGACTAACGTTAACAAACCCGTAGCGCTCTCACCGCTACGCCACCCGTGCTACTTCAATCAGTCATTCGTTTCATTCATCAATCCATTCGCTCATTGAGATTAAAACATAGGTATGTTAAATCGTCATTATGTCCGTCCGCGTTCGTTCATTAATTCGCCTCAATTTCACGCACCTCTAAATGACATTTTTTTTATGATACACCGACACTCACCTGATCTTTTTCCTCTTGATTTTCTCCGCCTGGCCATTTTTTCTCCAGTTCAGGTGGTTTAAACCAAGTTAAGTTGGGTACATTTATCATGATCTTCATGTCCCCAACACGTAAAGCAATCCCTTCATGRCCACCACTTTTATCAAGTATTGRTGACRAAGCCAYGTCGATGTTATGAAGGATTTCTTTCCTTGGAGAGGGCTTTCCGTTTGAGATCGCTTCCCAGACATTGAAACCGTCAAGTGGAGGTGGGACTGCAGAGCCTTTGATACCTACGGCGACAAAGAAATTGATTTTCGTACGTACTGACTTAAAGCACATGTTACATGTTACGACATGTTACGACATGTTACGACATGCCGACATGCATAGAGCGATTAGACCGATTTGATTTTCGTAAAAGTATTAAATGTGCGGGTACTGATTTACCTCACTTACATGGTACCACATACTATAACATTAAAATGGCTTTCCATTGTCTTCCATTAAGGAATCCAACCACACTGAAGCTTATTTACGGCTAAGGTAAGATACCACGCGGCTACAGTACGGTAACGAATTTGCCCTATATCGTTTCTCACTCATACGATTAAAGCCGCACAATGCTACGAGTGGGAGCGCACAGTACTGACTTACAACACGAACACGGTACGAAATGCCGTTGAAGCGTCCGCCATTTTGGATTTAGGAGATCTGACAATGACCAGCCTGGGGAAGAGGCTAGGTAGTGTCTTACAGCACATACACGGTACAAACTAATAKTGTAACATTGAAATGGCTTCCCATAGCTTTTTTATGCCCAATCACAACATAGTTTTGGTAATGTGTTGTTCAAGATACGTTATGTTAGAAAAGCTTCCTGTTTCTGTTACCTGCCWGAGCAAAAAGAGTCGGGTACCAGTCAGTCACGTGGATAAGCTCTTTACAAWTGCGCTTCTTCTGGGCTATCATCTCTCCATGAACAAATCCTGCCCCTCTCACCCCTCCCTCCCAAAGTGAGGCTTTGTGTCCTCTGAGAGGCCAGTTGTATCCACCTCCTAAAGGAATACCACCGTTGTCTGTTGTAAAAATCATCAATGTGTTCTCCCATAATCTGAGTAAAGAGGGAGAGAATTACTACCAGAAAAAAGGATCAGTTTAGGTGGGAATAAACGTTAAACGTTGGTTTCTAGTCAAATGGAAATAAAGCAGAATGTCGTGTGACAAATATCATTATATTCCGCTTTGCAAACGATTTTCAATGCTAAATTTCTGYCCATCGTTAGAGCAGTTTTCGTTTTACTGCTGGCCACGCCCAACTCCTGACGCTGCAAGTTTTCTCATGTTCACCTGTTATTTCTAGATTGACGGAAACTAAAATCTATTGTGGAAGTCTTATTTACAATTGACTCAGTTGGATGGGCACCGACCTGTCGTGCGGAAAGTCATGGGTTTAATTCCCAGCCTAACCTACACTTTTTTWAAATATTTCAGTAGAAAGGTTGTGGCCCTTGTTGCACAAGATAATAGCTCTTTTCTAAAGAATTTGATAGAACGTAGAGTTTTAGAAGTTTTTTCGAATAAGCTCATAAAAAGTATAGACTCCCGTGCAAATAAGGACTTTGCCCTCTCGTTAGTTCAAAACRTGTGTGGTTCTTCAATAAAATCTYGTASATTATTCAGCAGTTTTTGAGCGCGCGCTCATCGTGGCGGGCTCAAATCAAACGTTCACAAGCAGGCAGAGTCAGCTAAACCTCTATATAGGTATATACATTCATTATAGAATCTTTCACTTACCCCTTTTTCTTCAAGGCATTGGTCACATTACCTATCGCCTCGTCCACAGCACTAACCATGGCTGAATAATCTCGTCTTTTAGTGTTTTTAATATATTTATATTTATTCACGAATCGCTGAGGCGCCTGTGTTGGCGCGTGAACATTTTGGAACGGAAGATAAAGGAAGATAGGTGTTGATGTGTTATGGCTGTTAATCACCTCTTCTGCTCGCTAGAATAAAATCAAAATTACATTCTGTTACATTCGGGTTGACTCAACAATGTCTTCTCAAAATGTGATGCCG
>NW_022260323.1:32736-51915 GCF_009602425.1 Actinia tenebrosa | reverse complement strand
CAGAACAATTATTAATTCATGTCATAGCATTTGTACAGGACAATAGCATTGCCTTCAGCTGCTGAGTATCATTAAAGCATGCCACTGTCCACATAGATACATTAACCCTTAATTTGACCAACACATAATACCACAATTATAATCACCGTATTCCTTGTTTATGGATTTAATTCCGATTAATCAATAATTCATCCAAGGTTTTCATTACGCATCAAACGAGAAAACATTTTCTTTTTCTTGGTTTAAATACTAAATATYTAAGCCCAAAAAATATTTTTAGGGGCAAACATTTGTTGCGAAAGGTCACATTAAAATGCGCTTCTAAAGTGGGTGCCATTTCGACAAAATGTATTTAGATGGTATTTAATACATCTAAAATTGTACTCGATGAAATAAATAAATAAACAAATAAATACATAACTTTTTTCAAGATTGCGCGTCGAAAGTGTGAAATTTCACATCTAAGGTGTCAAAACAACAGAGGCAGGTAACCCAAATATTACATATACCTCGTAAGAAAATGTCTATACTTACGATGTGGTTTGGAGTGAGATGGCATCGAAATCCGCGGTTGTCAGATCCACTTTAGGATACGAAGCACTATCCTTCCTTTCGACTTTGTTTCTTGAATCATTGAAGAAATCCTCCAGCCCGTCGTCCAAAGCAATTGGTTTCTCCTTCTCTTTTTTCGTGTCACCAACTTTTTGATGGTCTTTTATGGCTTGAATCAACACTGATGGAATAGTTCTCTTGGGGACTGGAGTTAATTCTATAAACTTACTTTCTTTTGTCTTTTCGTCTGGTTTTTCGGATTCTTCCTTGTCAAGGTCGATGTCCACATGAATGAACTCAAAAGGATGGTTCAAGTTTGACTCCGATTTTGTCTTCATCATTCCAAACGGACGAAGAGTAGAGGAGACTTTCCTTGGCTTCTTTAACTTGTGTGCTGATGAAGACATTGCAACTTTGTGATTAAAATAACACTTATAGTCACGTCAAGGAAACAAGTTTAGAATTATAACCGACATTGCAACTTTGTGATTAAAATAACACGTATAGTCACGTCAAGGGAAAAAAGTTTAGAATTACAACCGTGATATCTACAGACACTTCTCTTCTGAATCTTCTGAAGACACAAGCTCTACAAAGCTGGTTTATGTTAAAATCGTTACAGTTTTGAAGCCCTAATTTTGACAGATCTATGTATAAGTACAGTACATGATTATGAAATGATTGTCAGGYGATAGTGAGGGAGAGTGACGATTCGTTGATCTTCGAAACCCACAAAACAACTACGTTTGAACAATTCCTATGTCCCTAGAAATAGCTTTAGGACAGGTTTCTTGACAAGCGCAATAACCGGAATTCTTCACTAAACATTCAATTATTACCACCATCGTGTGAAAGTACGTTTGACACTGACCTAATGTTATTCGACAGCCTATCGACTTATCGCCAAATATTTGCAATCTAAACAATCAACATTTTAAAGAAATCCGATATGAAATCCGGAGAAAAGYCTATAGCCTTGAGTAAACTACCCTAGTGGAGTTTCCTTATTGACTTTGCAATTCTATATAAGGAAGATTGTTCCTCATCGTATCTGTGAGTCAGGTTCTAATGGTGTTGGATGTTATTCTTCGTGTTATGATTTTCACAGCCAAACAAAGACGAGACAGATAGCGATCTGCTGGTCCATTTACATGGTTGTTTTAYGTTAATATCCGCATGAGTCCATTATTTTTATTATAACCTTTAGACACAGCAGATTACGACAAATTATCTGAAGTGAGTCAGACGTAATTCAGTGTTTCTAGTGATGGT
Source organism: Actinia tenebrosa (assembly GCF_009602425.1). The sequence goes on along the minus strand of NW_022260323.1, from coordinate 50,091 downwards.
ATACGTAACGCATGTCAGCATGTGAATACAAATCTCTAGATAAAATGATAATGCATGTGGTAATACGTTTTTCCCTTAGTGTTTAGTTGTTTTTATTAGGTAGGTCTTATTTGTAGATAGGTATTATGTTATCTAACGGTTACTATATGACAATACGTGTGGTAATACGTTTTTTCCTTAGTGTTTTGTTGTTTTTATTAGGTAGGTCTTAATTGTAGATAGGTATTATGTTATTTAACGATTACTATATGACAATACGTGTGGTAATACGTTTTTTCCTTAGTGTTTTGTCATCTTTATTAGGTAGGTCTTATTTGTAGATAGGTATTATGTTTATGAAATGTGTTTTTGTCACTCGGTAAAGATCTATATGTATTATGTTATTTAACGGTTACTATATGACAATACGTTGGGTAATACGTTTTTTTCCTTAGTGTTTTTGTTACATGTATTASATGGTTCTTATTCGTAGATCTATGGTTTGAAGTTATTTGACGGTTATGACAAAGTAGGACGTCAAGCAATGCTTTTCCATGACATTCCATAGTCACGTGCCCAGCAATGTCATGGAAACACTTCGCTTGACGTAGTCGAACAAAACCTACTTTGTCGTGACGACAATTCCGCGCGTGTAATTGAGACGACTGTAATGTGTTTTTTAAAGTATWTCTAGTAAATAAAGGCACCGTACTCAAGTGATTGCAACCGTTGTCTTAACTAGACCGGCCAACTAGTCATGCCGTTTAATGAAGGGTGTGCTCTACTTAGAGGTTTGTTTTACAGTAAATATGGGATGGAAATCTAGCGACTGGGAAACTTGTCATGTCCGTTTAATGAAGGGAGGGTCTGCCTAATACAAATATCACTGCCAATATCGGAAAAAATAAAAATAAAAATAATAAAAATAACAAAAAAATAAAATAAAATAAATAAATTAATTAGTTAATATAAATAAATATATATATAAACAATTAATTAAATTTAAAAAATAAAAATAAAAAGTAAATAAAAATAAATAAATAATAAAATAAATGAATAGATAAAACACTCAAATAGATCAACTTACATTTCTTGGACTCCTTTTTCTTCTCTTTTTCCTCCTTCTTCTTGTTTTCTTCTTGAAGAGCACCCCCTTCCTCAATAATACTATCAGGGCGCGCAGCCGTCCTCGTGTTAACATTAGAATCATCTTGAGTATTACACTGGTCTCTGAACCTCTCTCTTCTTTCCACCATATCTCTTGCTGCTTTGATGATCTCTGGTGCAATCCCGGCGGCTAGAGTTCTTGGTCTTACCTTGTGAATTTGTATAGGGTGTCTAGGCTTTTCAATTGCTTCTGTTTTAGCAAACAGGGCGAGTAGCGCAGATACCGAGCCTTCCCTTGGAAGTTCACCTTCGGTAGATTCTCCAACTTCGTTCTGTTCTAATTCTTGCCCTTGGGTTCTTTCTGTTTCAATACTTTGTCGTCTTTCGGCGATTTCTTGAAACTTAAGATCTGTTTTCTGCCTCTGTTCTTCCATTAATTTGTGCTTTCTCTCTTTCTTTTCTTTATCCTTTCTTTCCTTTTCTTTTGATTTCTCTTTAGTTTCCTTATTTTTCTTATCCACGTTTTCTTTGACTTTCTTCTCATCTTCTTTCATTCTTTCTTTTTCCTTTAATCTTTCCTTTGCCTTCTCTTTTTCTTCCTTCTTCATTTTCTGCTTCTCTTTATCCTTTCGAAGTTTTTCCTCCTTTTCTTCTTTATGCCTTTGTTTATCCCTTTGTTTTCTTTCTTTTTCTTCATTTTCCTTTTCTTTCTTTTCTCTTTCCTTTACCTTGATCCTTTCTTTTTCTTGTTCTTTGTCTTTTTTCTTTCCTTTATCTTCTTCATGGGAATGCTTTCGTCTTCTAAACAAAGACTTAAGGTGTGAGTCCGTGGAATCTTCAGATTGAGAGAGTTTTCTCGAAGTTTTCTCACTCTCTAAAATTTCAACTTCTTTCTCAGCTTTAGGTAACGTCTTCTGGACCTCCTGCTCATGTCCAACGACATTCAAAGGCAAATCTCTCCCCTGACTGTTTTCATGTCGTCCATCAGTATCATCCTCAGAAGAAAACCTTTTATCCACCCTCTTTAACGCTCCTGGCTCATCTGAGGAATCCTTCCTTGCGAGAGAAAAATTGATATCTTCAAACTTTTTCATCTCATCAGGCGAAAGAGCACCCCCACAAATACTGTGCGGTCGTTCCTCCGGTTTCTTCTTCTTGTGCGCTTCTAGGATAATCTTCGATGAGTCATCTTCAGATATGTACCTACTTAACATTTCCTTGATTGACGGCGGCTTCACATTCTCTTCAGACAAGTGCGGCGATTCTTTTAGAATAGAATCTATAATATCTACATGATCTGTAGAAGCGATTGTTTGGGAGCGACGCTTCTCAGTTTCCGGAGCATCCATGCTCCGTGACACCTTTAACCGGAGCCTTCTTGGTCTGTATTCTTGGGGAGCTATGTCTCCTTCAGCCATTGAGGCAAAGAATTTCTCCCTCTCGAGCTGGCGTCGTCGTCTCCTCTCTCTAAGTTTCTCAGACTTTTCCAAAGTTGGCGATGATGGTTCTTCTTCGTCATTAGTGCTGGTTGTAGAAACCCCTACAGCTGCATCCATTGACTTTGAAAAGCCACCCGCTGCTCTTCTATACCGTGCCCTTCTCTGTCCTCGAGTTAGCGAATCGTCTTTCTTGTCTGKCGAATTTTCTGTTTCCTCTTTAGGTATGGAAACCTTTTTGCTGACGTCTATTTTTKTGAAAGACGTTTTTCTTTCCACTTGTTCAGGTCCTGCACTCTTGCTTAGTGGTACATTTGTTTCTTCAAGTTTAATTTCAGAATCTGATATTTTTTCCGTGTCCTTTTTGCTCAACTCACTAGGTTTGGCAGTATTACCAACATTTATTTTACCCAAGAGTCTTTCAGTTTGTTCAGCATCCCTTCCCTCAGGTGATATAGACCTCGAACGAGGAGAACGCCTTTCCTTTTTATCCCAAAACTTAAATCTTCTCATTACCGATCCAACAGTTTTTTCTGAATCTGAGCTAAAAGAACCAGATTTACCAGGTCTTAATTCTTCAAAATACCTTTCAGGACTACCAGGTTCGGACCTACTTGTAGCGGCCGTTCTTTCAATACTGGGGCTTCGCTTCCTAAAGCTAARCTTCCCTGGGAGGGAATACTTTTTCCTGGCTCTACCAATCTCTGTCACGTCAAGAACCTCAGAGCTTCCCCCAGATGACATTGTGTCTCTTGAAGAAAAGTACTTACTTGGTACAGAAAATTTTCTCTTTGCTGGAGCTTGTGGARTTTCTGTGTTGCTTTCATTGGAAGATGACAGCCTACTGCTTAGAGAGACTTTCTTTTCTTTATTAGATGGGTAATTTGAATCCGACCTTTTAATGTTCTCTGGCGAATCAGTAGCCTTTTTTCTCGACCGCAACCAACTTCCTTTTCTTGAACGTTCGTCATCTTTTTCTCCAAGCAAAGCGCTATCCTTCTTCACCRGTAAACTAGCCTGTTTGTGTAAAGTCATTTGAACTGGACTTGAGTTCTTTCTTTCACGAACTTGGTGTTGAACATACCTCGAGGTGTAATCACTCCGAAGGGAATAACTCCGCAAGAATGGTGGTCGCTCTGTTAGTGCCCCGTCCGAGCCTCTACGATCTTCGGGACGAAACGTCCTAGCAATGTGTTGACTGAGAAGGGATATATTTTGTGATGTAGTATCATCTGGGGATGTTTGTCCAGAGTAACCCCCTAAATTTGCTACTCTGTCCCTACCAGTAGAACTTGCTGAGCTTTTCCTGCTGGAGACGGTACTAGAACCCCTAGAACTTAGAGAACTACTTCTTGATAAACTGCCTTTTGTGATATCTGGAGAAGGAGTTGATCGTCCTCTGTCTTTTTGGTATAAAGTAGGGGAGTACGTTCTTGTTCTGTCAGGTTTAACTCTACTGTCTTCATGAGTTGGTGAGGGGCACTTTGTCTTATAAGATGAGGTTTGCAATCTAGAGAGAATAGGGCTATCCCTTTCCCCAGTAGTTGCTRTTTTCTCTCTACTGGTCAATCCACTTCGCGTAAAGTCAAGGTACAGAGGGCCTTTACTATTGGATTTAGACACTGAATACTGTGACGCTGTATTTTCATGTGAAAAACTTGAGCTCCGCCCATAATGTAATGGGTTAATAGCCGGCCTGGTAGGTGTTGCAACAGAGCTAGTGTATTTGACACTTGTGGAAACTGGTCGCCTTGACGATATCCCCTGAGAATAACTTGGAGAAATTGTTGTATCATCAGAGGATTTAAGATCCGTATTTTTTCTATGGTATCTTGCACTTCCATATCTTCTACCTAGCCCTGGAGATTCTTCGCTTCCTGGACTGCGGTACCTAGAAGTGCTGGTTTCTTCAATCATTGTCTTGGATCTTGGTCCAAGAGGATGGCGTCTCCTCGGGTGGTCAGTGGACTGCTTGGATTCAACATCATGGTATCTACTTGCCATTTTGTTGTCTTCCAAAGTTGRATCTCTGTCCAATGGATCTCCGACTGTATTAATTGATCTCTTTGTGAGCTCCGAACATGGTTGAGAAGCAGTGAGGTTTATTGATGTGTTTGAAACAAACTTTTTGTTCTTTGTTCCTTTAAAATTCTGAAAGCAAAAAATATATAATAAATATACATATTAATACAGAATTACAAAATACTCTCAGATACTACACAATCTCAAAGTGAAGAGTTTTATTATCCAGCATTTAAAACAAAATAACTCATTGTTTATGGTGCGCTGGGTTTATTTATCGCTGATTCCAGACAACTGACTGTGACCCAAAAAAAACAGCAAAATTCAATAGATRTAAATCAAACAGAATTTCCCTGAAATACCTAAGTAAATCCAGTAATAATTAACAATTATTTGCCCAAGGCGAAGTGAATATCAGGGAATACTTATCTTGCAGCTTGAAGACTCACGTCTCGGTAAATATTCCCATTCACTTCACAATAATCGTTTTAGTATTTCTTGCAGCTTGAAGACTCACGTCTCGGTAAATATTCCCATTCACTTCACGATAATCGTTTTAGTATTTTTAACAYAAGTGAAATTATTACATAACCAATATTTTTTCAAATTCTATTTATCTCTGCCAGTGGCACAAATCAAAAAGGAGCATGCACCAATAGCATAAGATGTAGATTGTTACCAATGAGCATGCCGGATTCATTATATTCACTTGTGTTTTAAATATATCCCCCTTTTTCAAGATTTTCCCCAAATGTTAACAGTCAATAAAGTTATGGTTTTGAATTTAATATGTCAAAATCAAGGGCAGAATCAAGGATTACAATTTGTGATGAATGAGTCGAGGATCAAAATTTGTGATGAATGAAGATCAGTATACTTTAACACAATGTATATTTTTCATATCTTCTATATGTTATTTACTAGTTAATGTAATATTTAGTATATAATTTTAATAATTTTGTATTTGTTAATATTTACACAATTCAGTCTGCTTTTGCTACGGCCATGTAAATTTTTATCATTAAATCTATCTCTTATCTTATTTAATGTACTACTTGGCAGGAGTAATTTTTCAAAAAAATCTATCTGTATTATGCTTACTAGCATGGTCTGCAATGTGATGTGACATTTAGAATAAAATATAAAGCTTTGTTGATAATATTATTTCAAAAAATAATCAATGATAGAAATTGCATGTTGTATAATACGTGGCTAATGCGCAATTTCCTTTGATTACGTATTTCAGCATAATTCCTTACGTTTTGACTATTAATCAACTAAATTAATTATATTTATAAAAAAATATATATACCTTTGACAAAGAAAGGTTCAGACTTGTACAGTGCATGTTCCAATTCAAATGATGTCAAAAAGATTGATTCAGAAACCTTTCAATACCTGTAGTTGAGCAAACTTAGAGTGCTAGTTATTTCAGGACTTTTGAATATTCATTTCAGCTGAGTCAATGTTCTGTGAAAACTGAATTATGAGGTCCAATATCGCGCAATTTTATCTTTTCTTGGATATTTCATTCACTGAAGCATATCATATACAATTTACTAATAATAGTTCTAAGCTTGCGATATCAATTAAATCCCATTCAAAATATACATTAAATTCACAAACACATTTTAAGTTCAATACAGTTTAGGGCCTGTTTACACTAACAATATTTTTGCAGTCAAGTCGCTGCAATTTCGAACATGCTTGAAGAGCTATTCACAGAGATCCACTAAACAAAATTGCTAGTGTAATAATTAAACCACGCTTAATATCACCCTTTATATATCATATTTTTTTACTTAATGATAAATATGTAGCTAAATTTACTTTTAAAAAAACTGGGAGCAGAAATATGAATTATATTCTTTAAGTTCAAACCTTTTAATTTCATGGTATGAACCAAAGGCAATTTTTTGAAGAAAAAAAATTAAGAGAAAAAATACAATGTTAACTCTGAAATGTCATAGAATTTTCATGGCATATTCAAATCTGGAAATCATTAAAAGGCATGTATGACAGCAATAATTACCTGCTATTAAAATCGCTGTCAGTACCAAATTTCCAGYGACCAATCAGAATGTCCTATTTGGTAGCTACTTGACACTATCACTAATAATAAAAATATCTTTTAGACTTATCCTTTTGAATGCACATGCATGTATAACTTAGGTTTCCATTTCTAAAACACACATAAACATACAAGGCTTGACCTTGTGGTTATAACTCAGTGATATTCTATTACACTGTGYGTGTGTCTTAGATCTACATGATAATGTCATGCTCTTGCTTTTTTAACAAAGGGTAAAATTTAAATTTAACCATAATAACCATATAACTTTTGTACTTTAGCTATGAAGTAAACAATTAAATACGTCAACATTTGTCTTTTAGCAATGGATAATAAATTAATTTGTAGAACCAGTATTTTTTGAATAAATCATAAAATTATGTCAATTTACTCAAACATTGGTCATCCCAAGACATTTTCAGTACTCGAGTCTGTCACATGTCAGGGGATTGTATAAATTGAATTAAAACAAAGTGTTCTTTACTTGAATTATACATTTGAAAAACAGGGTGAATGTGTAGCTGTTAGAAACTCAAATGAAATGAGAGTATTCAAATTTTACCCTCAAAAAAGTGTAATATGTTGCATTAAATATTAAACATATTTGCCTATTTAGATAAAAAACCTAGTTGCAATCTTTTGAGTGAAGATCACTAAGGAAAACATGAAATAGTAATGAAAATAAGCAACCTTTTTTTTATCAAAAGAGCAGTGTTTCGTACATGTAGTCATATTTTATATATTTTGCCATTTAGATCAAGAGTCAGTTCCAACCTGCCAAGCACAAATAATTGAAGCTGAGAGTATATTAATTATATATACTTAATGAAAAAAAATTTTTCTGCCTCTTTCAAAAGGGCAGTATTTTGCATTTAAGATATCTTAGACTTATTTTAGAACACACCTACTAGTTCATTATACCTAAATAATATAATCCAACAGAATCCATTCTAAGAAAATTCGATCTGAGAACATGATATGCTAAGTTGAAATTTGACTTTTACAAGAGACTCAAGGATATTTYAAGTTACACAACATAGCTAAATAAAATTTTCGGGGGAAAATACTAACATTAATATGTTTTTTTTTTCTAAAAAGTGATTCAAAAGTGTTTCAATCCTTGATTTTAAGAATTTGATTTCTTTCGCTCAAAAAATAAAATGGGAAAATAGAAATGGGAAAATGGTATTTCATCATAAGGGCGTCTCTGTTTGATGTCATTATATTTACAAAAGAACAATAGAAAACCCCGTTTTTAAATTTAATAGAAAGTAGTGCAGGAAACAAAGGGACTGTTTAGTAAACAGAAGCGATCTGCGAATTCCTTTGATAATATGTGGTGACTATTAGTTGAGTTCAAATGAAAGGAAAAGTCTGGAAAAACATGATTAAAACGATAAAAAACCAACAACATCAAAATGAATTTTGAGATGTTTATAAATTCCTTCGAGAATAGATTGATACATGGGATATTAAAATTTTCGATTCTCAAGAACTATGCGGGTTTTTCTCTTGGCTTTTGTCCACGTTCTTCGGCTTAATACCTACTGCAGCTGTTTATATGATACAAAAGCGTAAGGTTTAAAGGAAATATTTATACAGATTGCAACGCTCATGAATTGATAAAACGATTTTTTCATTATTTCTTCATCTCCAGGAGCCGCGTCCGAATACAAGGCGTTTTCTTTTTACTTTAATACTAAATTAAATGTATGACAATACTCTTGATTTACTCAATTTTGACTCTACTGTGTGGGAATTTAGAATTTCTACTGCTTCGAAGATTATTTTTGGTTCAAAAAGTGAATATTATCGTAGTTTGATTAAAATGACATGAGATGTCAAAAACAGACGCGCGCCGAAAAAAAATATTTCAATATTCCAAACGCTGCACATAAAAATGGCAGAAAAAATTATCGCTTTAATAAAGAAGGAAAAACCGCCCAAATTATATGAAATACTAGTGTAAATTAAGCTGAGAATATCATAAAAAGACTATTCTGGACTTACCAGTCGAGTGTATTTGGTGGTTTTGCGTTCTCTCTTTAAACTGCTTTTCTTGGCTTTTATATTATCTTTGGTTCAAATCCTACTTCAAAGCCATTGTTGTGGCTAGGCTAAAATTTTAGCGATTGGAAAATGAATCCCAGTTCACCGACATTTTTGAAGCTTGATCCATCTGTGCAGCCAGAATAAATATTTCTGTCAAAGATTTCATTCGCGTCGACGACAAATCCACTACTTCTTCTTGTCCAGATAGCAAAACAAAGGGTGGATGAGTCCCGAATTATCTGTTCAGATTTCTTTCTCTTCCAGCGTAAATAAATCCAAATCAAATAATTATACAGCAATACTGATCCCTATACTACACACAAGGATGGTTTTTGACTTGATATACCACTCGAATACTGAAAAAAGGCTATTTTTGCCGTAGGGATGCCGTCCTTAAGAAGTCACGTTCGTGAAGGCTCGTATTTTTGATGTCACGATCGACGTTGCCAGAATCCAAGATTTCACTGTTTTAGAAATTCCAGGTCACCTTGATAATTCAACCACCAAAGCCTCGAGTCGCTAGTCAAAATAGATAGCAATTCCGAGCAGTCAATATAATAGAAAATGCTTGTTTTTAATACTCTGCTTGATTGAACATCAGAGCCAGCGTTTGTTTCTGCCAAGGAAACCTTGCGGGAGTGCATACAAATGCTCAACACAACAACCCCTCTGATTGGTCGATCGACAATTAGCTTTAGGTCAAAAATATATAGAGTATTTTGATTGGCTGATCTCAGATTACTGTGCTTGTAACTTTGAGACCTGTGTGCTTGACCTCATTTCGCGCGATGACAGCCTAGTAAACTATAGGCAAATGAAATATCTGTATATCAACAACCGCCAAGAATGCTATAAAACATTTGTATTAATCACTGAATCAAACGTCTTTGATATTTAGGTTATTTTTAAAGACTTTATTAGGGGTATTTCTTCTCGTAAAGGGCATCTAGCTGACGAACACCACTTAGGTATACCTTCAAGCACGTGGAACTCCGCGGGAAAAAAAAGTGGTTTAGCTTAATGACCTTTTCAATTTTTTTGCGATTTTAGGATAGAATTTCATACCGGGTTACGTTTCCCATTTGAGTGTAAATAAGTAAAATCCGGTGTTTTACTGACCGCGTTTCCTTGTTGCAAATACATGGCTTTTAAAGATGACCACAAGACGACCTTTGGTCGTTCCAGAGTGCCGGAGAAAAACCACGATTGAAATATAATGAAAAAAAGAAAAAGATTACATTTTTTGCTTTTATTGATGCAGAAGCAGCATTTTAAGGTTCACTATAGAATTTATTCGTTCAGAGCTGAGGTCTGTCATTCATTTTATTTATATCAYTTTTTTCTCACTTTCCGGTTTATCGCATGCGCCGGAATCTACAAGCGAAACAGACCATGAGTCTCAACGTAGCAAGATTTATTTTCCCTTTCAAAATATACTTTAAATTTAATCATAGTTAATGATCGAATTTAATCTCCTCGTACGATCATAGCTCCTTCCCGCATTCAGTGAAAGATGGGAGTACAAAGTATTGTATTCACTTTCCGACTCTTTTTTTTCTTTTCTGATTTGCACAATCGGGCTATCGAGTCAGACTGACTCAGAAATATGTAGACGAAGCCGAGAATAAAAGAAAAGCGCACGAGAAAGGGAGAGAACGGAAGGAAGAAGAATTGAAGGAAGGAAGAAGAATTGAAGAAAGAAAGAGAGAAAGATGAAGAAAGAATAAAAGAACGAAGGGGGGCAGCAAAAAGGAAAAGAGAGATGAATGAATGATTTAAGAATCCACTTCAAAACCAAAATGGGAGAAGAAAAAAAGAAATGAAAGAAAAACAAAATGAAAGAAAAATAAATGAATAAAAAGAACAGGAGGTATAAAATAAAATAATTAAAAAAATAAATAAATAAATGAATAAATATAATAAAATAAATAAATAATAATACAAAAGAAAAATATAATGAAAATAAAATATATATAACGTGAGCTAGAAATAGAATAATTTTACCAAAATTAGTTTTGTCTTGAGCACCGACATTTTTTTCTGCTTAGTAGTAAACGCCTTTACCATGGTTAGTAAACCATGTCTCTACTAAATTAAAAAGAAAAGAACAAAACGTTTCAGCGCATTTCGCCAAAATTACTTCCCGTTAAATCTCTAAAGCCCTTAAAGACCAGACAACCAGGCTCTGCTCAGTCAAATAATCTGTTAAGGTTGTCGTTTATGGTTCGCATGAAAGCTTATTACCAAATTAAGAAAAGTTAAGCACTCGCTCCCAGGGATCGCGCGATTATCTGGACCGTGTACAAATGAGCCTTGAAGACCTTGGTGAACAAAGCTCCGTGTGCTCGAGAGTTAAAAAACAATAATAATAATTAAAAAAAAAAAGGAAATGAGAAGATGGAAGAGGAAAGGAAAGGACATGATGAGGCATTGGCAAAACGAAGGGTCACCATACAAGCGATATCGCGCACCTCTCCCACCCCCCCCCCAAAACACTATACATTTTTAGTTTAATCGTATAATATTATATTCATTCTCTTAAAATAAAAAAGAGCGCGCACATTTTTTTTCGTTAACTTCGAAACCGCTCAAGAAAATTATAGCCTACAAAACAACAGCCTAAATATTTGCATCAAAATCTGGAAATTGACTGGAAAATGCAGAAGGCTAACAATATTTCAGATTTGTCCTGTAAATAATTGCATTCCGGCATCGCATAAATGACGGATACAGGCGCGTTCTAGGAGCAAAAAGAACTCGAAAAATTCATCATGACTTCGGATTGTTATTCGTTTTGTTTATATTACGTCTTCTAGTCCAACTTTTTTTTTGATAAAAAAAATGAATGCGGTGATATATAAAGGCTTTTTTTCGCGAAAATAGGTTACTCCAAATGAAGATGTRCGAGCAGCGAGAACTTTGAAAAAAATACAGCATTTTGGAAGCCACGGTATCACAAACAGATTTTGTCCGTCGAGTTTCTGACATATAAAAACAAACTTTGTTATTATCTTAGTTTTGGTGTCTCTTTCTTAGGAATATATATAGGATTCACATTCGACGGCTTATGCTTGGAATAAGGAGAAGCAGGAGAACCTACAATTAGAATATGATTACTATTAAACCATAGTCTCCACATGCTCTTGTGGAAACCACGAACATCCAAGTCCCAGATATGAAGGCATTTTGATACGCTATTCCAGGTTACCCAGTCAGTCGGGTGATCCATTTTGATATAAAATACATAAGTCTTTCCTTTTGTTTGGGGGATAAAGTCTGAGTTTGCGCACGGATTCTTGGAGTGGTCGAGCACTTCAGCAATACTGAAAAAAAGGTAAATATATATGTTGCTCAGTGAAAATGCATTAAAATGTGGTGCACTGGAGTTTTCACGTCACGCGCATTTTAGCTGAGGTGTGCAATGCATTTATGGATATGAACCTTTGAAAGGACTAGACTTGCTCCATTTCGACCTCTCTTGTTTCCCGAGTTGTGTTTTATTCTTGCGAAGCGAGAATTTGTCAAGCATAGCGGAAATGGAAACCCCTTAATTTAATAGAACCCTTAAACAACTACGACAATAAGAGCGGGCTAGCTCACAGATCGACTCGTTAGTTCTTTCGTACGAACCGGCTCTGAGATCCGAATGCCTGCGGTTATAATACAATGGCCAAGCGATAATTGGCTTATGAGATGATGACAGCGAATAAGCGGACTGAATATCCTCAAAATACTCTGTATTTATTGCTCCAAAATATCGAAAACGATTAGGCCTCGTCTACACGTATCCAGATATTTTTGAATCCGCAACTTATTAATTGTTTGTTTCGGATTTAAAGAAAATTCACATCCACACGTAGTGTATTCGAATCGTTCGGGTGCTTTTGTCGCCATCCTGCTTGCAGGTTCGTATATACTTCCCCCGAAAAGACGTAGTGGTTTATCAGAAGAAAACGCGCAAAAGAAACCCGACGTTTAATGATAAGACAGAGTCATCAACAAACTCAGATTATTAGAGTGGTTGTACTCTTGACCAATTTCTTGCGAAGAGTTTTAGATAATTTATGCGGAAGATATTTAAATAATTCGTGGACCAATCCGAAGACATGGTAAACTTAAAATAACATTGTATTGTATTGAAAATATAATATATGCAAATAGCTTTGAATAGCGTACTTTACTCCATTATACTCACCCAACAAGTCGTTCAATCTCTTTCTCGTAATTCTCTTTTTTCATAACTTCTATGTTTAATTTGACATTAGGTTCAGTGTTCAAAGCGTGTTTTTTAAAGTACAATTCCTGGAAATACGGATGCATGTTTAATCCCTTGGTACCAAAGTGATATGTCCGCGAAATGTCTGGTATGATACATTCACGACCCTTTCGTATCTCAGGTAGTCGCATCCACATGTCCCAGTCCCAGAACTTGTCTGGTGTTGGCCATTGCGGTTCAAGCTCATCTTTGTAGAGTTTACGCTTTAATACCCTTGGAAATGCAAACACATACAATAAGAAGGGAACATATAAATATATACAGAGGGCGGGTGGGTGGGGAGGAGGGAGGGACAAAAACAAGAGGAGAGTCCTTGCACCTTTCTGGTGTTAACCAAAGAGTTTCAAGCTCTTCTTGCTACAGTATTAATAACTTTGAAAACTTAAATATAATAACGAGAGTCAATATACAGCCCTGTATGGATGGGTRGGGAGCGTTGGTTCAAAAGTGAGGAGGGAATGTTGAAGCAGTGAACTTGTCATTTAGTGTCATTTAGGCTAAAGCTCTTCCTCAACCAAAGGCGGATCCAGCCAAAATTTTAGGGGGAGGGGGTTAATTGAGTTTAGGGGGGGGGGGTGGGCTAATTGAGTTTCTTCCGTTTCTTCCAACACAACGCAAAACAATAAAAAAAGTATCTAATTCTTCAGTTTTCCGCCCTTGTCAACATCCATAGAAAACAAAACAAAGTTAATTTGGGCATGTAATTAAGATACTATTGAGGAGGTTCAGGGGTTTTCAACCTCAGAATTTGTGTAAGACCTTGGAAATTGAGGTCTAATGGCTTCTTTGTGGGGTATAGGACAGTGTCACATTTTACATTCTGGATTCCACTTATTGGGTGTAATACTGAATCTGTAAAGAAATGCCTCGTTTTGTGCATATACATCAGTACTAACCAGCCTAATCCTGGCATGGTCTCCACTCTATATAGCATGGCCTTGTCGCCTACTGTGTGATCATAACCCTAAACAAGAAGCAARGGGAAAAAATACTTGAGTAAATGTGAAGGTATTGTAAGTTAAAAGCTCTTTTGATAACAAGTCCATGACTGATAATTTGAGTCTGTCTCTATATAGCATGGCCTTGTTGCCTAATTTGTGATCATACCCCTAAAAAGAAGCAAAGGTAAAAAAATACTTGAGTAAATGTGAAGGTTTTGTAAGTTAAAAGCTCTTTTGATAACGAGTCCATGACTGATAATTTGAGTCTGTAAATTCACAATCTAATTAGAAGTGAGATGTATCGTTTTCTGCCATTAGGGAGAAAAACTGGAGAACCAAAAACCACTTTACACTCACATACTGGTGGGTTTGTGGTTTAAACCCACAAACGTGCATAGAGGAAGCACTTTTGCAGTCATAATTCCAGCACTGAGATCTTACCTGATCATTCCAAGCAGATATACAGTAAATACTGTCATCCACATTCATCAGAGGAATAAGTTGTTGGAAATAGTTAAACAAATCGGGAGACATGTCCAAATCTTCTTCTAGAATGATCATGTACTCTGCTTTGGGATACAGGTTGAAGGTTGTTGTAAGGCTTGCTTTATAATGCTAAAAAATAAATCCATACCACCACATTACAACACCAGCAGTGCAGCTGACATCTTCTGTAACTCTCCCACAATGTTATATAATATATATGTTATAACCACATATAATATCTGCAACAGAGGCTAACAGCACTGCCAGTTTAGGTCCTGCTCTCACTAGAGCCAAAAACTTGGTTTACCGTACCTCTTATGAAACATTGTCAGAGGCAGATCCAGGAATTTTAGAAGGAGGGTGACTATTACAAAGGTTTTACCAGGAACTTGAGAAAAAGGGGGGTGACTGTTACTAATGATATTACTGAGAAATTTGATCAAAACCTTGGGGGGTGACTAGTCGCCCCTTTTACCACCCCTGGATCTGCCCATGCATTGTATCCTCCAATTTTTTGCTTTGTTCATTGCGTTTGCACTCGATAATATTGCGTTCAAACTTGTTAATAGAAAAGCCAGTTTTTTCCCCAATCTTGGAATGACTAGTAATTAATTTTGGTGTCCTATGTAGGGCAACACAGAATATATTATATAATGAGGATATAAAAGCTGCTCAAGATCTAGGCCTGGAACTAGGGATTGAGAGGTACTGTAGAGAGCATTTAAAGAGCTTTCTAAACTGCCATACTGTGAAAAAATCAAACTAAAGAAATACCATAACTAAAGATTGTAATACCTGAGCTATTCTTGCATTTTTACTGCTGACTGGTGTATGCTGTATTCCCCTAACACCAAACAGTTTCGCCACAGCCAGTGGTTCCTCAAAATAACCATCGATAAATACAGTCACTTTATCAGGCTTTGCTCCCACGGCAGATAGCATTGACCTTAACATCCTGTACAAGTAATGAGGTCTGTTACTGGCTATCACTGCTACTGGAAGCTCAAGCTGTTGGTTATTAGGTAGAGACTCTGCTTTGATGTCGATAGCCGCTGGGTTTGAACCTAAGGATAGAGCACAAATGGAATTAATAATGCCTTGTAACATCAAAGATATRCCACATTTGGAATGGTCTTTTAAAAAAATGACAACACAAAAACCACAGCAATATATATCAACAATATTAAATATAGTATTTTTATACAAGCGAATATGATAATGTAAATCTGGCGTGCTATAAATAGGTCATAATTTACATCTTATTTGCCTTAAGGTGAATATAACAAGCACTTAATATTTGCTCGTTTGTCCATGTTTGCTGTTGGCAGAGATTAAAATAAATGAAAAAAAAAACCTCTGTCTCCATTGTATATTCTAAAATTCACTTGTGTTAAGAGTTCTAAAACAATCATTCCCCTCAGGCTCAGCGAATATCTGAGAATATTTACCTCACAGTTTTATTTAGCCTCAGCAAATATTCTCCCATATCAACTTCGCCTTTGGCAAATAAAATGTTAAATATTTACATACATAAGCACCATGGTGTATCTGATGTACACCACAGATGCGAGCATTGTAAACTACAGTATATTGTACTTGTATATGTTTGGGTACATAATTTTATTTTGTATCAAAGTTTTAGCCAAAATGTTTTTAGTTACTTTTAGTTTTTAGTAGCTCAGTATAGGTGTGTTTTCCCATTGTTTGAGGTGTACAGTGTATAATTACAAGTGTCTCACATGTACAACTGTTAAACAATGAAATGGTTCTCCAGGGAATGACAATTGGTCTGTAATTGAAAATTATTATACCCAAGCTAAATAAAAGTGTCTACATTGTATGGCAAGCCAAAGACAAATGATTGTCATGCCTAGGCTCCTTCAATCCACAATACACTGCTCTTCTTTTACTTTCTTAGTGACTTGGGATCCCTGTGGCACAGTGAGGAAGGTACAAGAGGGGAGGAGGGGGTCACATTAAGATTAACTAAATTTGCATTTAATAATAATTATTGTGTTTTCCTAATTAACTCTAATAGATACTTACAGCTGCATATACTTCCATATCCTTCATATTTACTACAAAAGTCTTTCCGTCTTCTATTGCCCTCTGTATCTTCCCAATGACACTCACTCTCTTCCACCAACTGCAATGGTACTGCCACCTCAAAAGAAACAGGCTCAGCCCAGGTGTCAAGCGATTTTGACTTTTGAAAGCCTTCTGCATATCTTTTTCCTTTCTTCTGAACAACAAAACCCCAAGTGTCACGCCAGCCAAAGCGGCCAAAGTTCTCACTTCCAAGAATTCTCATTAAATTTCTGGCAGTAGTTTTTAAAGACATTGAACCTTCATCCTGAAAGCCAAAAATGAATTATATATCATGATAATAATAAGACCAATAATATTGAGAGATGTCAGTATTATCTCGAGATTTTTTCAAAATGATAGACCCTGGCAGCTTGCAGCGACAGATCCAGGGATGGTGATTGGGCTAACGGTCCTGGTCCTACTCCCCCCCCCCCCCCCCCCTTTTCCCAAAATAAAAAATGTATGTTCATAACTGAAGATAAAGCTTGATCTAGCTTGGTGAACAAATAAAAAAATGTGTCCATAACTGAGAATAAAGCTTGATCTAGCTTGGTGAACAAAAGATGTTTGTACCCCAGATGTTTGTGCAACCAAATATTGTATCATCCCACCACAGATTCTACCATGTTACAAATTTATTATTTACCTTCACAGTAAAGCAAAGAATTCGTCCATCAGATACCATATTGACAAACAGCACCAGTGAATCAGAGTCCTCTTTCGATGAGTAGGTATCGAATGTTCTGGTGGCCATAACTGCACCGGTGGCTTGGTTTAAGACCACTGCACTTATGCCACGCCCCTTTTCTGGGTCAGTTGCTACTAAGACCTATTAGTTTATAAAGAAAACACCAATGAAAAATAAATTCAGTCACTCCTGTCAAGCTATATTATATA
>NW_022260323.1:9559-28675 GCF_009602425.1 Actinia tenebrosa | reverse complement strand
TTTTAGGTCTAGTATTTTTTAGGATAATTTAGTTTTGAATTTATTGTAAAGTGCCACTGGACATTTATGGAAGAGGCGCTATATAAGAAATATTTATTATTATTATTATTATTATTATTATTATGCAGCCAAGCTTAACATTTGGGAATATAACTAGATTTGAAAAAGAAAAAAAGGCTTTTGGGAACATTCATACTCCTACTAGAATACCAATTGTATATTAAGTTAAAGTCAGTTACTTTTTTYATATATTACAACTTGACCCTTAGCCTCTCGACCTAGCTATGCTACGTACATTGAGCTAAAATGTTCCTTTGGAAGGATTCAAATAGCAAATTAAATATTATTAAGTATAATTAAATAATAAATCTTGAATCTAAAGTTCCCCATCGCATCAAAAAAAAAGATCTAAAAAGAAAACTCTAAAATCCTAGATGTAAAGACAGATTATTTCAAACATTTTTCTGGCATTATTTTTTAGAAAGAAAAAACACAGATCAAATTTTTACAATCACAAATTGAAAATACACCCATAAAATGTTATATAAATTTAATTCAAATGTCTAATTCCTGGAGCTAGACATACATATTYCTTAAATACATGAATAAATAGAGAATTTAACTCAGATTCATGACATAGCATTATAATATTTATCTTTCCCTTACTTGTTTTCTCGAGTGGGTTCTTGTCCTCATACGCGTCCTTCTCCATTTTGAAATTGTTTTCTCTCGCCTTGGCTGTCGTATCCAGGATAAATGCTATGTTGATAACTACAGTTACACATAGAACTACCACTAGAATCCATTGAACTACACGTCCGAATATCCCTCTTTTTTGGACGCGTAAAGGAGCTTTTTTGCATGGAACTGAAATGCTGTAAAATGCTGAATTCGGATGAAACGGTTTGGCGTTTGGATTCGGACGCCATGAAGAAGACGAAGAAGACATCTTTTTACGAGGAATGTTGAAGATCTGATATTGTATGTAACGTCATTGTTGGTATCCGTGCTTTAGGGTCTTAAAGAATTTGAATTAACTAATAAACGCTCCATAGAAACATAAACATTTTTCATTCGAATGTCTAATAGTCTTAGCTTGGGTTCATTCATGAACGGTCGGCGGCGCTGTTACTGTCCCGAAGACTGGGCACTAGTGTTTTGTGTTTCCCCTTCCCCTCCCTATGAAGCATCTTTTGACACGATTCTCTCCCCCAGGTCAAGTATGCTCTATAAATGATTGGTTTTCGATTTACAAACCGGCTAAATCTTAGAATTTTCTTTAAATCTAAATTCAACGAACAAATTCAAAAAATCACGAAGCTTCACAGTATGATAATGTTTTTAACTACGTATTTATCCTCCTGGTTCGTGAATAAAGGAAAATACTGTTTTGTTATATTCCCAAATGGATCAATCTGGAAAATTCTCTACATTCAATGCTGTCGCCATAGTTACTCGATATCTTACGACATCGTTATAACATACAGTTTTCTCTTCTGTTACTGATGTATAAAAGCTAAGAGGAATGACATGAGCACAAATCTACCAAAATCTAATCCGGCTTAGAATTCACTGGGATATAAATCTTCGAGGGTTCAAAAATCAATAGTTAAACTGTTAAAGGTTTTCTTGATATTTTGATGCATAGGCAGTATTAATATTTCTACAATCTTTTAAGGAATCAGTCTTCACTAAATTCTAGTTCCCTTATTTACCAATGCATGCACCTGCATAGGTTCGTATATAGGGTCAGCGCGCGCAATTTGCACTATGACCTCATCACATAGCATCATAGCGCACCACCTTGGATGCGGCACTTGTAAGGCGCTCTGATTTCCGTCCAATAGTTATCCCAGAAGATCTCTTGTCACAATCGTTCTAAGGCATCAATCTGGCTTTCGTATTTACCTTTTTTTATAATTAGCTAATAGGTTATTCACAACCCTACCAAGTGCGGATCCACTGGAAGGGGCGGGGGGAAGGTGCAAAGGGGGCTGAAGCCCCCCCTTCAGCAGAAAAAACGATGCTTTTTTATATTGTTTTCCGTCGTGTTGACGGAAGAAACTCAATTAGCCCCCCCTAAACTCAATTAGCCCCCCCTAAATTTTTGGCTGGATCCGCCCTTGCCTACGACCTCAGTATTTGACCAAAGGAACCATTTGTTCCAAGCCTGACTTGATTCCCAGGAATGAATCAAAGCCTTCATACAAGATTAAATCCAGCGCATGCACAAGTTTCTGTGTATTGATCAAGGAGTAGTGACCTCGTGGTGAGGGGTTTAGGATTTTCTAAGGGACCCAAACAGAGAAAAGGGGGTCAAAGAAATGAATAAGCCCTGGCTATAGACCTTCTCGACTCTTGCGTCATTAAAAAGAGAAAGGATATTATAGGGAATGACAGGTGGTCTGAAATAGAAAAACATTACGTCCAAGCCGAGAGTTCTATTCCTTTTTGAAATATTTGACTTTTTATTATATTAAACATTTTTTTGCAAAGAATATAAAATATTTCTCATGGGTTACATGGCATAGCACCGATTCTCCGGCACCGGTTCAAACACCACATGATTTGATCACAAGTCTTTTTATGTAAAGTTCATGCAATTGTCCAGCTTCTGTTAAAGAAGTACGGTCTTTATCAGGACAGCGCCCACCATAAATAATTCATATATTCTACGCGTTTAAATCTAGCATATATAGAGGCTTGCGTCATCACGTGATTGCAGCCATGACAGGAGGCACGAACAATTGAATCTGGTTTAATCTAATTTACATTAGGAAGAATTCAGTTTCCCTGGGGAGAACGACTCTATTCTTATGCTTCCTGTCATGGTTGCCATCACTTGATGAAGCAAAGACTCTCTAGCCCTTTCCCGAATAGACTTTCTCGGCTCGGGCGTAATGTTTTCTCATTTCAGACCACGTGTCATTCCCTAAAGTATCATTTATTTGCTTAACGCTTGCGCTCGGTTGAATATTGATGAATATTGAAATAACTGAAACAAAGAATCTTATCCTCAAAGGAATGACGCGTGGTCTGAAATGGGAAAACATTACGCCCGAACCGAGTACTATTCACTTGAGTGACCACGAGCCAATGGTTGAAAGTCGAGGTACATTTACTGTATTTTATTATGTTAAACATTCATCATAATTAGTCAATTTTGTTAAATGTATTAATATTGCTTATGTATTTTCCCCTTCTCATTATCGAAAATGTAAAATTGTAGATTGTTTGAAAGTAAAAATCTTTTTTGAAAGTTAAAGCTTGACTGTTTCGAGGTCACTCGAGCGATTTCAGGAAAAGGTTATTGATTTATTAAGTATCTTTGTACAGCTGTCAGTAAAGTCTCTACTTTTTCCCCTAATAAATTATGAATTCTCCTCAAGAGCAAACGTGTACGAGTAATATCAGGGTGAAGAATCTATGGAGCACTTTTTCTTGTTGGGTATTAACTTTTTTGCCCTAACATTAGTCCCTTCAAGGCGAAGTGTTACTTTAGAGCAAAGTATTTTGACGTTAAAGATCTTGGTTCTCGTTTAAACTCTTGGTGAGTCACACGGTATGGCCATCGTTTTCATGATGCAATTGGTTATATCGCACCTTGAAGTTCTGCCTTTGAGTCGAGGGTACCAACACGATCTTGTTGTTCCATGCTTTGGGATCCAGTAAATTCACCGACGTCATTCTTCCATGTTGGAATGCAGTGACGTCATTCCTCCATGTTGGAATGCAGTGACGTCATTCATCCATGTTGGAATGCAGTGACGTCATAGCTCCAGTGTGGATTGCAGTCAGCTATCAAAAAATTACTCGTAACTTCTTCATCACTTTAGTGTTAACATCACTACGTCATCGTCACCATGCCGGTGTATCAATGTGTCACTATATGAAGCTGAAATGCTTCCATATGAATGTATTACACCATGTTATATTGCGTCGTCGCCTTTATGTTGAACAAGAAGAACCTCGCACTTCTTTATCACTTTAGTGTTAACATCACTACGTCATCGTCACCATACCGCTGTATCAAATGTGTAACTATAAAGCTGAAATGCTTCCATATCAATATATTACGTCATCTCATATTACGTCATCGCCTTTATGTCGAACAAGAAGAACCTCGCAAAATATTTTTTTGCGAGGTTCTTTTTGTTAGGCAAAGAATATAACCCATTAAAGCTGCCTTGATGTTCTGTCGGGAACGACCACTGGTCAATTATATCTAGGCACTGCTGATTCATTCGGTGACGTTTTTCTTCTGCTGAATGTACAATTATAGCGCATTCATGTGTCTTTTCCATCTCTTGCAAGTGTGGTCAAAACTATGTGTAAACCACTGTTCTTGA
Organism: Actinia tenebrosa; assembly: GCF_009602425.1. The sequence continues at coordinate 24,326 of NW_022260323.1, read as the reverse complement.
AGTCTATTGTAGCGATCTTGGCTTAAGAACAAGGGTTTTCCCCGTCTGGAAGGAGAAAGATAAAATACGATAAATTGCGATCTTGGAAAAAAATTACAATTTCAGTCTGTCTGATGTGTGATTAGATCGGTCATTCAGTCGGTCGTTCGGTCGCTGGGTCATTTAGTCGGCCATTTGGTCGGTAGGTCAGTCGGTCGGTTAGTAGATCAGTCGGTCGGTCAGTCAGTCGGTCGGTCAGTCAGTCGGTCAGTCAGTCGGTAGGTCAGTCGGTTTGTCAGTCCTTCGGTCGGTTATTCGGTTGGTCGGTCAGTCAGTCGGTAGGTCAGTCGGTTGGTCAGTCCTTCGGTCGTTCATTCGGTTGGTCGGTCAGTCAGTCGGTAGGTCAGTCGGTCGTTCAGTCAGTCGGTAGGTCATTCGGTTGGTCGGTCAGTCAGTCGTTAGGTCAGTCAGTTGGTCAGTCAGTCGGAAGGTCAGTCGGTTGGTCAGTCATTCGGTCGGTCATTCGGTTGGTCGGTCAGTCAGGTGATCATGCACTTAGTCAGGAGGTATTCAGTACTGAATTTCATTAGCAACTTACAAATAACCAATGTTAACCTGGAAATCTCCCCCCATACCTTAAGTCACGGTCCTCTTCCCCAAAGCCGTCCAGGTAGACAGATCCCCACATACAAACACGATCAGCCCGTATAATGATAACTACAGATGATAATACGATAAGGAATACTCCAGTACCTGCACCACATTCCGCTGAATGCTGCAAAAAAATATTAAATCGATAAGCTGTGATAGAGATTCTATAGACTATGTCATAATATAAAATGCCGTTTACCTTGACACACTCGTGTTTTCGTCCCTCATCTGTGCTGACACAACACATGCCTTGTAGGCAAACAAACCTACCGCAGACCAAACACACCGCGGGGTCGTCTGGTTTGGTGTCACATGTGGTGCACTTTAGTTTACGATAATGTTGTATTACTCTGAAAACGAGACAACAATTCAACAATTCTTGTTTTCTGCATAAATAAAAACACTATAGCGACATAGTATGTCAAAATAGCAGATATTACGGATTTATATTATTTTTCCTAACACTTCTACCGTGTTCTGCGAATCCCCGCGTGCTTTATAACTGCACACAGCACGCGCGGGCGTTTTTTATTTCGTCACTGTACTTGGGACAGGTGGCAGTTTATACTTACAAATCATATCGTTCGGGAAGTTGGATCATTTTTGGAGATTGCCACTGATGTGTGATGGGAAGAAGATCCTGGCTCTGTTAAAAGATATGCAGTTGAAATCAATCATCAAGGAAGGGAAGGAAGGAGGGAGGAAAAGATGGAAGGGAGAGATCGATGTAGGCAAGAGGTGATGAAGGAAGGAGAGTGAGGTAGGTAATGAAAGCACTTGGATGTGCACAACTTACTAACTCTGCAGGCTCATGTCAAACGTCGAACTTCACATGAGCCGAACCTACTGAAGAAGACCGCCTTGTTATCCATTGTTTCAATTAAGTTCGGCTCATGTGAAGTTCGACGTTTGACGTGCGCCTCAGAGGCAGTGAATTGATATGAAATTTGTGCATTTTCGATCATATTCTGAGATGTTAATTCAAAATAATTAATATTTAAAAAAATAATAAGTATTTGATGTCTCGCTTTTAAAGTTGCGGAAGTCGCAGAACCATAACAAAGCACGTTGACATCTTACCTTTACAAATGCATCATAACGTCTTGTCACGGAAGACAGAGAATCGCACCATTTACGTATAATACTTAGTGGTTTGGCATGTGGCCATTTCAAACAATCAGCACACGAGAAGCCATCCCGCGAGGAAGGAGATTCAGTGCATAGTTGAAGAGAAGCTGCATAAGCCTGGAACTCTTGGTCGCTGGTCTGTGAAAACAAAATAGATATATATCAGACAGAGTTATTAGAGACTTTTAGCACGACGTTCTTGCTAGGTACCGCAAACCTCAAACGCCGAATATTTCGCAGCATCAAAGAGACTTTCACGAGGAAATTCCTAAACGACTTTGCTATGCGATGCCGAACTCTCTTTAAAGCGAAAGTCAGGCTCGAGAACTCCTCAAAAATTTCTGTAAAGAAATATTTCCAATAAAAAGGGTTACCTCCACCTTTGGCATCACGGTGTCATAGCAAAGCGAGGATATCAAGTTAGCGATCTTTAGATAAGGCAAGCAAAAGTCCCTGATGGACTGTTCTACCATGTGAGGTGACCATACTGATTGTGAGATCTAGGAAAGGAAACAAATTCATTAAAAATGATTATATAATGAATGAAGAAATGTGGATGGATGGACGGACGGTTGGTTTGATGTATTACTAAAAGGAAGAAGGGAGGAAAGGAGGAAGCAATGAATAAATGATGGATGGAATAATGGATATATGGATGAATGGGATGGATATATGGATGGATAGACGGACGGACGGAGGGACGGACGGACGGAGGGACGGACGGACGGAGGGACGGACGGACGGAGGGACGGACGGACGGACGGATGGATATATGGATGGATGGAAATGAAAGTCTGACAAGTCTCACCCCAAGCATCAGATTATCTTCTTTGAATAGTTTACTTGACGAGAGTGTCTGGGTCACAAATCCAAGCAGCATGTCGATGGTCAGCGATTTTTGCGTATTTTTCTAAAGAAAAAAGTCAGAAATAATAGTTTTATTTTCCCAGTAAAAAGGATATTAGCCGTCACGTGTCAAGAAGTTCGGACATTGTTCTCGGATTTCATACAAATTCACTGACTTTAAAAAGAAAATTCAAATCGATTTTTTAAGTTAGCTCCATAAAAAGCGGCAACAAAAGCTTCAATCCAGTTAGAAAATTAATACTTTGCTCGTATTTAGAAAGCTAGCTAAACAAACCAAGTAAATAAATCGTTTAAATGTCAGTACACTGGTAAGGAAATCCGAGAGCAATGTCCGAACTTCTTGGTGACCGTAACACAATGCAACACCATTTTTACTGCGTGATGGCTAGCGTCGAAAAGGTCAATTGACGATAGCAAAACAATAATTCTATTGCTTTCTTTTGTCTATATTACTATTGAGTATACACCGAATCGAAATATGGCGGCCAATTTGAATTACTATTCTGCAACTAGCGCCTAACTAGCGAGTGATTAGCGACCGACTAGCGACTGACTAGCGACTGACTAGCGAGTGACTAGCGAGTGACTAGCGAGTGATTAGCCTCTCATACATGTGAAAACGCTTGTGTTAACGCGTGAACACGAGGAAAGTTTGTCGCTAGTAAGCCCAGAACAATATTCATTCAAATTGGTCGTCATATTTCGGTTCGCTGTATTGACTAAGATTTTATCTAATGGGTTAAATGAAGTCACTCTAGGTCTAACGATATGCCAATCAAGCCAATGATGATCCATTCAAAAAGTCAGTTAAGTCTTCTTTTTCGAAAAACTGATATTTATAGCCGGAATCGTTTACATTACTGGTAGGTTGACACTAAGAGCTAAAAATCTTCTGGTTTTGGAGTCCCCTTTCCCCCCTAGTGCACTCGGGACTCGTGAAAGTCCAGACTCCAGAGACAAAAATAAACTTGATTGAACATAACTTTTTTTGGTCACTTACTTGGACTAACGCCTTCTTGCCAGTTTCTTGCCACGAGAGTCGTTCATCTCCGACAAACTTGCAGCAAGAATGAACCAGTCCCTAAAAATAAAACGATAAACGAAACCAACAGCTGCTAATGCGTTCCTCCCCTCTCCTCTCCTACTGCAGCCATGTAGAAAATTCTCCTTTTGAAAATGAAACCTTTTTCTTTAAAAACTATTGCTGTCCCACACTATGCCTCTCGTAAAACAAAGATATCAAAGGTGTCATCAAAATAAGAACCTAAATATCAAATTGATAAATGCATGTATTTAACACTCCCTTACTTGAGTGAAGACGAGGTTGTAGATTAGTTGAACCAGACACTGAAAATCACCTGAAAAGAAGAATATACTTATCTTGAGGAAATACCCTTCCGCGCCCCGCCAATTTATGGTTGACTTTTACGATTAAAACTCGTGCCCTTTGTGGACATTTTGCATATGTTTTCTGGATAAATGAAAATTCTCGGCTCGCAGCTTAGCACTCGAGCGCTTTATGCAGGGTGAGCCTTTACGCGCGCATAATACAAAAGGTTATTCGGGTGGAAATAAACATGGCTGGTTGCCGCATGATAAAGGACCAGCGCTTGAAGCGTTAACGGTTGCGCCATGTCCACAACTGACCGACAGTACATTCTGGCTGAGAATTTAAATGTTGAATAGTTCGCTTACGTAATGAAAGAGCTGAGGTCCATGATAACATCATCTGGATCAGTAAAGAAGGAGCATCTCGAAGAAGCAAGGGCACCGCTGGAGGTTTGCTGTGTGGAAAATCATCATCATTCAATCACCACCATTCAGTCACCAGCATAGCTATCAGCAGCACCACTATCATCATCACTAACCATCATCATCTTCACCAGCATCATCATCATGAACCTCATCATTATCATCACCATCATCATCATCATTATCACCCTCACCATCATCATCGTCTTTGTCAGCATACTCATCCTCATTGACTATTATCATTATCAGCATCATCACCATCGTTGCTATCACCATTACCATCATCATCACCATCAATAAACATCATCACCATCATCATCATCACTAACCATCATCATCATCATCATTAATATCACCATCAATATCAACATCACCTGCCTTGGCTACGACGCCTATACTTGACGATAATGTCAGTCACCATCACCATCATCATCATCATCACTAACCATCATCATCATTATCATCATTATCACAAATCATCATCATCCTCATCATTAATATCACCATAAACATCAAAATCACCTGCCCTGACTACGATGCCTAGACTTGACGATAATGTCAGTCACTATCACCATCATCATCACCATCACTAACCATCATCATCATTATCATCATTATCACAAATCATCATCATCCTCATCATTAGTATCACCATTAACATCAACATCACCTGCCCTGGCTACGATGCCTAGACTTGACGATAATGTCAGTCACTATCACCATCATCATCACCATCACTAACCATCATCATCATTATCACAAATCATCATCATCCTCATCATTAGTATCACCATTAACATTAACATCACCTGCCCTGGCTACGATGCCTATAATGACAATAATGTCTGTCTCAATTAAACACTCACTTATTGGCTGACTTTGAATGTTCTTGAGGAATGTCAATATCTGATAATTCTGACCAGACGGGAATTAAAGGTTCCACAAGGGTCTGGCAGTGGAAGTGAAAGGCGCGCATCAGCGACCCTAGAATAAAGGATACAACATTGTTTATTAGAGAAGATTTCATATGAAACCGCATAGCACACACTATTGCCACGGTCACGGCAGTGTAACGGTCATGGAATTTCACTGAACAGTCATAGTCACGGCACGTCACGGCACGGCACGTCACGTCACGTCACGGCACGGCACATCACGACGCAAGTCACGGTCACAGAAACTTCCTGCACACTCATGGTCATGGCGCGTCACGTCACGACACTGTCACGTTTTCTTGTCAAGGCACGCGCTCATGGTCATGAAGTCACTGCATTGTGACCATCACGTGCAATTCATAGACAGCAAGATCCAAGAGCCAATCATTAGGTTGGACTTTTTATCTAAAGAACGCAGAGACAATTTACTTCATTCTAGTAAAGACTTACCGAAACAAGACTTCCGACTCGTGGAGAGTTTTCTTGCTTCTCTGTTGACTTGCTCGAGTTCGAGATTTGTTCTGTCGCACAAATAAAGTGTTAAAAAAGACTCATAGATATTATATTATGCGAAACCCAAAGGAACAAGTGAACAAAGCAAACGGCCAATTGAATGTCACGAATGTATAAACAAAACAAAAAATAAAATAGAATAAAATAAAAACGATTGCACAAACATAAAATGCCTGACAATAGACCTCCTTAGTTTGGGCGTAATGTTTTCCCATGTCATTCTCTCGAGAATTTGATTCTTTGTATGAGTTGTATCCATATTCATGTGTCTTCTCATGCGCAACCGTTAAAAAAAGAAATGATACTCTAGGAAATGACACGTGGTCTTGAGAATAAGATTCTTTGTTTGAGTTGTATCCAAATTCATGTGTCTTTTCATGCGCAACCGTTAAAAAAAGAAATGATACTCTAGGGAATGACACGTGGCTTGAAATGGGAAAACATTACGCTCAAGCCAAAAAGGTCTATTGATGATCATTAGAAATAAACACGCACCTTATAGTCCTATACAGTAACTCAAACGGTCTTTCTGATTTAGGAATTTCTCCATTGGTGCCGAGCATAGAAGCTATTTCAACCACCGTCTTGATTGATGCCCCAAGAACACTGAAGTTGAGTGCACTTGCTGTCAGCTTCGTAAAGGACTACAACGGCGACATAAAAACAAATAAATATCGATCATTAACTGTTACAGTAGGATTCAAAGAATTTTATTCAGTAAGATGGGGGTAATATAGGCAACCAAATCGGGCAATTCTAAAAGACTGAAGCAACAAAAGAAGCAAATGATATCATATCAGTGCTCGGGAATCAAAAGAATTTTATTTAGAAAAATGGGGAAAGAAAAACAGAGGAAAGAAAATCGGCAACTCTTCGCATCACGTTGTTGCGTTGTAAGAGAGCAGTTGTGTCTCATACTACCACAGCACGCGCAAAAAACTTTCTTTGTGCCACGCAGCACAACTTCTGGCTACAGTTTGCAACAAAGAAACTTTGTTGCGCGTGAGGTGGAAGCATAATTCGCTCTGTTACTTGCCCCGGCAACCAAGTTGCGTAACATTTTATCACAACTTTTCAAATTCTTATCTCATTTTACATTCTAATAATCGTTCCCGCAGCCCGCGATCCATATTGTTTCAAGACCTTAAAAAGTCTATGTAGGCACCCTTAACCACTGGCAACAATAGAAAAGAACTGAAGGGTAAATCTCCCTAAAGTATGCAACCAAAACAAATTCACAATGACTTACATTTTGAAAATACTTTCTTAATGTTTCTCGCTGAAGATGAAGGCAATCAATGTGACCCATGTGCTTCTAAAGGAAAGAAATAGAATATGAATAAATAAGAAAAATAAGTAAGGAAGACTAGATAGAGAGAAACATATACAAAGGTATTAGCTTTGCCGAGGTTGAGTAAATGCCTGGGTCGAGTGTAATTTGCAGTGCATTGTGGGACTGGAATTGTCCCCTAAAACAGTCACACAATGCCAACTCGACCCAGTTTTTTCATCAACCTCGGAATGGCTAACTTAGCCTTATGAAACTCTTATCAAGAAAGAATCACATTTCGCTCAAGGCCAAAGGGTCTATTCACCTGGTTGCCTTGTGAAGGCATTATTAGAAGTGGAATTTCAGGTAGAACACAGTTGCTTAGCTGCCGACATAATGGACAAGTGAAATCTCCATTCCTTGGGCTAAATGACTGCGTGTGGTGTAGTTGGGCGGCCTCTTCCTCCTAGAACAACAAAGACCGTGATTTTAAAATGGACTTGGTCTTACTCGAAGATATTTTTTATAAAAAAAAAAAAATTAAATTAGCAAAAACGTAACGATGAATGATATAAGTTTCTTGAACGTGCCGGAAGAACTACATCTCTAACCCTAAATACTTTCTAGATCCTAGTTTAGAACATTAAATAATTGAAGAAAACAAACGAATTTGGAATTGCAGGTTAATTTTCAAATTAGAAAACTTTTCTTAAATTTCAAAACGTATAAAGGCAGTGATAAATCATACTTATAGAATAACTGCTTTAATTAAATCTCGCGTTCTGATGGGTTGGAAGCGCGTGCTTTATGAGAGCACACAGCACGCGTGCGCACTCAGTTTCGTCATTCATGTAATTTGTATTTTCAAAAGAAATAAAAAAACTTGTTTGCTGTGCTGTGTGGAGTTTTTTTATTTTTTAAGTCGGGCTAGGGGATATATGGAACTGGAATACCCATTTGTCTCATGCAGTCTTAGGTATCAGGTAGCTAAGCTAATTTTCACTAAAAACAACTCAATCAAGGGTGGCGCTCGCTTCTCACATGTGGGATGTCGGGTTCGATTCCTGGACTGAGCATCACATGTGAGTAAAGACTGTCAGGTCTCTCCCTTGATTCAAGGGTTTTTCCCAAGGTTCTCCGGTTTTCCTCCCTCCGCATAACCTAACAAGCTAAATTCTGATTTGATCTGTGTGTTGGCCGTACCCTGACTTAGATCATCCCAGAGGTTGTTTCAGGGTTCTATCTGTGTGTTGCCCGTGCCCTGACTTAGATCAGCCCAGAGGTAGTTGTTTAGGGTTCTATCTGTGTGTTACCCGTGCCCTGACTTTGATCAGCCCAGAGGTTGTTTCAGGGTTCTATCTGTGAGTTAGCAATGCCCTGACTTTAATCAGTCCAGAAGTTGTTTCAGTGTTTGATCTGTGAGTTAGCCGTGCCCTGACTTAGATCATCCCAGAGGTTGTTTCAGGGTTTGATCTGTGAGTTAGCTGTGCCCTGACTTAGATCAGCCCAGAGGTTGTTTCATGGTATCGACAAAAATTGAACGCTTTTCGGGAAATTTCTGGGCACAGCTGGAAATCCAGATCCTCAGTCACGTGGTCCATGATGAACTAAACCTGAACATGGACAAACTCAACTCATTTAAACGCGCCATGTTAAGTTACTACGTAACGTCACTGGACAGTTACAACTGTTACGACCCGCAGTAATTGGCTTAACGCTGTTGCGGTCACGTTGTCATATATATCACAGTTTTTTCAGTCATTATATTTCCAAATTAATATATAGCGAAACTAATAAATAAATTACTGCGATTTTCGATATTCTGCAGTAGTTACGAGCTGCATGCTTACATTTGGTTTTTGGCTGCCGTCAATCAAAAATAATCAGTCGGTATCTTCTATGTTCTTGACTGGCGGCAGAAAAAATACCGATTTCACAACAAGCCGTTGAAATGTCTGATTTGGCAGAATATGCCGAAAACCGCAGTAAACAGATAACTAAAAGTACCTGAAGTGATTTGAGATACGATTGTTGGCAATCAACATGTAGGTAGTGCCCACAGGTTTGTGCGTGAATCCCGCCTTCACATCCTGCTGACAAGGCATCGATGCTTTCATCCTGAAACGAGTTGATCAATGGAGTAAAATGCAAGCCTTAAATCCTTAAATAATGACTTTTTTGTAATACGTTTTTGCTGTAAACTATGCTTTACGATGGGGTATATTCAAGAATAATCTTCTCTTACAGATGGTTATTGTATTGCTTGATGAATTTGTCCCGTAATTCCAAATGGCAGACATATGTGACGATAAATCAAATTGCTAATCGCAAATCATAAATTACTAAAATTGAATGTTATTGATTGATTATAGGTCAAGAGAGCATTCTCTTTGTATTCAAGCAGTGAGCGCCAAAAACTATTTTCTTGAAGAAAAGCTGTTGTACAAGGTTAAAATCTTGTTATTCAGAAAGTTTAACTTGTTTGGAAGTGGAGATGACCGATGAAAGTGGAATCAAAGTGTTAACTCAACCAAAAATGTTATTCGAAAATGAGGTTTAGGCCTTCATTTGCTTATTTCCCATATATTTTCTATAAAAAGCCTGACAAAGCAAAATTCTAACACAAATGCAGCAAAACATCTTTGTACATTTGAAAATACCGCTTCAAACAGGCATTTTATCATAGTACATCAGTTTCTAACTGTTTAAAAAAGGCTTTGAGTGTTAACCCAAAACGAAAATTGGGATCAAAATTCATACAAAAGTCTAGTTTTTGGAGCTTTTTGCCATTATTGCATGTTATTGTAAAAAATTTCCTCTGAATACACATTAAAGATACCTTGGGAAACAGCTTTATTAGGGCATTGAATCTCGTCTTTACGAAACCACCGCAATTCGTTGCTTGAAAAGGCTCATTGGACGCAGAAGTATTCTGTTTTCTCAACGATCGATGCTTGAGAACTAAGTAGAACACGAAAGCAAAGGAAATATCCATTAGAATAACCACACAAATGCTTGCAATTTTTTAGTTTAGTTTAGTCTATTCCATTTTCTAGACAGGGTTGTCCCATTCAGCTAATGCTGGTTTAAAGGGAGTCCTGTTAAATTAATCGCTAGCAGTAAAAGTCAATTTTCAAATGTTACAAATGTGTTAAAAACGCCTTGCGGTTTGCAAATGACTTTGCAAAATCTACTAGGAAACATTTGCAAGCAAGGTATTCAAGGATCTGACCAATTTTTATTATTAAGTTGTTTGCTAGTGGACAAAAAGGTTACGTTTGAGCCCTGGAGGGAAATGAATGATAAGGAAAAGAGAGAAAGAGATTGAAAAGAAAAGCCGCAGTATGAGAGATGAATGCTCTTGTAAACGAGCTTCCTTCATGAGGATAGAAAGAGAAAAAGAAAGGAGAGGAATGGAAAGTAAGAAAACGAGCGATTGGGAATAACATTGGAAGGAAAAGGGATGGAAGAAAGGGAATGGAATGGAAGACATCTTATGGGAGATAAGCGCTCCTAATGCCCTTTATTCCACTATAGCGTACCTGCACTGGGCTGAAGCAGTGTAACGAGTCCCACTGGTCGCTCTTCTGTCGAAGGAGATGCTTCACCACAGATCACACACTCGTATGTCTTGTCATTGTTAGTTTCAGATGTATCGGGAGGCGCATCGACATCCATGCTAACGTCATCTAGGGCGTCTAAGATTTAAAGACATTCGTGCATTTGTTAATACCGTAAAACAAACAAGTAAACCTAACAACCAAGCCGAGGGCACACTGACGGACACTTCAGACGGGCAGATGGAAGRATAAATGGACGCGCGCACGGGAAGGAGAAAGGTGGGATGGATGGATTGCTTGACGGACGGATGGACGTGAACAGACAGACGGATAGGTGAAGGTTGAAGTTAAGATGTGAGTGATGGGTGCGTGAAGGAGGAAAGGGCGGACAGATCTATGCACTCACCCATAAATGGTAGAATGAATAGATCACGTTATATAACAGGCGTATTTCTTCTTACTCACCAGGATCCCTCTTCAATGCTTGCTCCATGAATGACTTTTGCTTGGAAGCGAACTCGGCCAAGAGTTTTTGTTGTCGCTCCCGTGCTTGCTTTCGTCTAACGAGAAAGTGAAATACATTTAAGTATTCAAAGCTGGTACACAAAAATTGGGCTATCAAATTAGACAAAAGAAAAACCGCCATCTATACTTTGCAATTAAATCCGCAAATAGTTACAACTTCAAGTCTTCTCTGATAAGGACTTAAAATCGTAGGCCCTGTCTTAACTACATAGCCCTTTATAGACCATATGAAAAAGGGCGTGTCACTTGAGATACCTTAGTTCATCAGTTATAGAAGACAACAACTTCCAAAATTTCAATGTAGTAACATTAAATGATAAAAAGCTACTGCTGTTGGAAATTAGAAAGGTTTGTATGGAAACAACAACCAAGGACCTACCAGCTTCGCTATCATGTTTTCGTTACATTTCAAAAGCTTATAACTCTTCAGGGATTTAATATATGACAACAGAACTTTCCGAAATTACTAATTTAGACATGGTTTTTCTTGTAATGAAAATCTATCTTTGGAACAATTAATTGTTCGTGGTGCTAGTTCTATCTATAACTCCTTTTTCATATGGTCTATAAGGCGAACGTAAAAGATCAACTGAAGACGCTCGTACTGAAGAAGGCCCACAGTAATTGACAAAGGCAGTGGTTGCCCAATTTCTCCGAGCGGGGGGCTCATGCATAAAGCGCTTGAAGCTGCGCACTTTACTCCCTCAGATTATCAGTGCTCCTTATTACGGTTATTTAAAGCTAAAGCTACACAGGACAGAGAGAAGTTGAAACAGACGTGCAGATCATGAGGATTGAGCTGTGGACGTCTAGCTCTGAAGACCGTGCTAACCAACTGAGCAACGCCTGCTCCTAGCAGTAGTGTCCCTGCCCTCGCGAGAAAAGTTAATGAAATAAAAATAATTCCTACCTGAGAGCCGTCCTGGCTGCTTCGTCTAAGTCATCACCAGCACTCTTTTCTTCTTCAACGTCTTTACTAACAGCAGAGGTTAGAGAAGCAACAACAGCAGCATTTCCTGGAGTGCTTGTTCGTGCCTGCTCGATGAGCTTGTTGATATAGTATGAACCATCACCGACACTCGAAGAACTATGGATAAAGACCATGACTTCATTTAGAATGAACTTCGAAACTTTCCAATACTCCATTTTACAGTCCCAAGCCGAAGCTAGAGTTGCCGCGCATGATAAATTTTAGTTTTGCTATGCGCGGAAACTCCAGCCTCGACATGAACTGTGAAATGGAATATTGTGCACTCAGGCCCCGTCCACACGTATCCGGAAATGTTTGTATCCGGGATTTTTTTGTTTTGTTTTTTGCGGTTACGAAAATGTTCGCGTCCACACGCAGCGTATTCGAATCGTTTTCGAATCGTTTTCACTGTCCACATGTATCCGGAAATTTCTTGATCCGCCCTGATGCACGCCAGTGCCTAGTCCCTTTGACGGATAGTTTTTCTTATTGAGCATGCGCAAAATCGTATCAGCGTATTCGAAAATTTGCGGGTACGACCGTCCACACGTATACGTATTCGGAGCGTATTCACAAATTTCCACTCTGGAGACCGTTTTCGAAAATTTCCGGATACGGATAAAAATATTTCCGGACACGTGTGGACGCAACCCGTATCGGCAAAAAAAAAAAAATTGCGGATACAAAAATTTCCGGATACGTGTGGACGGGGCCTCAGTGTTGATTTCAAGACCACTGCTTCATTCAATGGGATAATAATCATGTGAAATAGGAGTGCAAATGGCCAATTTACTCGCTATCGGGTAAAATGATTCTATTACCCCTGTCATACAAAAGATGCGTCTTCATGGCAGTCATCACATAATAATCCTCTTTTTATTAGACAATATTCAGTCCTTTCCACAGAAAGTAAAAAATTGTAACAAAATTGTAACAAACCTGGATGAAGAACTTGCGAAAGACGTTTTAATCTTCCATAATATACTCAATATACTCTCATTCAAGGCCTTGGGCTGGACTTCCTCTTTTGATCCTGCCGACTCTTCATGAACTGGCCGTTCGGTTGAAGAGGACTGGGAACTATTATCAGGGAGGACCGGAAGTGTGTCTTCCATGTTGAGGTGCATATTAATGGCTAGTTCCAGGTTCCCTCCACACGTGATCAGAAGAGATCGAGCAACACCTGCAAGGATAGAAACGACGTGCAATACTTAGTAATTACAAGACGTTTTTGGGATGACATTTGTTCAAAACAGGTGAGATGACTTCCAATATCGCAAGGAATTATGGGTTAATTCTTTTGTCATATAACAGACTTTTTTACCTTGAGTATAATGTTTTCCCAGTTAACACCACATGTCATTCCCTAGAGTATCCTTTCTTTGTTTAACGGTTGCGAATAAAGAATATCATTTTCAAAAGAATAGTTGAAAGTAAAAGAATAGTACTAAAGGGAATGACAGGTGGTCTGAAATGGGAAAATATTATACCCAAAATAAAAGGAATAACACACAAGGGAATAACTCGTGGTCTGAAATGAATAAAGCATCACACCAAAAGTTGAAGAAAAATACTCAAGAAGTGTCACCAAGACGTAACAAGGGGTAAGGGATATGGCTTTCCTATCAAGGTCAACTCAGCATTGTTTTTTTTGCCATTTTAAAACCTACTTTCTGGGGCTTCAGTGATGGCCATAAATTCCTGTACAAGAGTGCGAAATGCTGGAGTGTCGTCCAGAAATTGGCTTAAAGGTCGGCTACTGGAAGAGGTACCAGGAACTTGACTTGGGACACTGGTGGAGCCTGGAAATAATCGCGTAAAGTAAAAATTCAAAGGAAACCTTCCAGAGAGCAAGACTCGGTTATAACTCAATAATAACTTGGAGAAATCAAAGGAAAAAATAGAGGCAAAAAGAGAATAGGACAGCTTTCGTATGAGTGGAAAACAATTTGGTAAAGTGGTGGCCGTAGTGTACGGTACCTCGCCTTTCCGTAACCGTAACTAAACGTTGTGATTGGATGAATTACTGGAAGACAAAGGGAAGCCATTTTAGTGTTACAGCATGTCGTAACGTGTGCGTGCTCTAAATACGTAAAGTACGGCAAGTTTCCCACTTGTACCAAAAACCACTATATATGAAACAAGCTTTACTTACAAGAGGCGCCCTTAGAAATCGACCCAACGATCAGTTTGCGAAATAAGAACGTTTTACGTCTATGCCACTCATCTTGCTACCCTACCTTCAGATGCTGTTTCTGCACGAGTCGTATCCATTGGTTCTGGAGGTAAGATTACACCAACTGAATGACGTATGCTGTCTACCATGGAAACGGACTTGAAATCGAGATCAAGGATGTCACCTGGCCATCCCAATGGGGGCGAATGAACCTGAAAGTAAACACAAGGAACGTAAATAAACCGCTGTTTCTTTATTCTAGTTGTCGTGATTAGCAGTACTGTAGTATTTATATTGGTTATATTGGTAAATACCACATAAAATACAAAATAATCTATTGGCATGTAGTTGCTGTTGCTGCTGTTGTCGTCGCTGTTGTTGTTGCTGTTGTTGTTGTTTCTGTTGCTGCTGTTGTTGTCGTTGCTGCTGTTGTCGTTGCTG